>JAYKAV010002868.1:23568-50123 GCA_035582835.1 Phoebastria nigripes | reverse complement strand
TATTTCATTTTACCCAATCACAGCAAAGCAAAAAGATCAGCAACAGGTTTACAGGTGACAGATCCTATCTTCTATGTCACACAAAAATTAGAGTTTATTGTGAGGGAGTTAGGCTTTCAGATTCTCTATGTATGTTCAAGGCACTATTATTACCAATAAACTCCATGTTCTGTGAGCATCATCTTTTGAAGAACAATCAGAAGAATGTGTACTCCAAAACACACATTAAATGAGGAGAAAGGAAGGTGTTGCTGGTAGTTTCCAACTAAAGAAAATAATCCATTAGCCTGTTTTTGAGGAATAACCTACCTAACAATTTGGTGACCTAAGGAAAGCAAGAATTATAGCATTCTCTCGTTCATAAGCTTCTGTTTGCTTGTTCCTAGAAAAAGAAAACACGAAAACCCTTCAGAGATTTCCTCACTGACATGCTTTGTTATTATGAAGTTTGATAACACTCTGAAGGTGTTATCAAGGTGTTATAATCTTAGATGACAGATTGGAGCCTCTGTTTTAAAATATGCATTTCCCAGGTGTACCTCCTTGCAGTGACAGAGCTCAGGAGCTTAGTTTAGGAAAAACAGACAAAAAAAACCACCCCAAAAAACCCAAATCCCAAAGCTTTACCTGGGTARTAACATCATTCCTGTATCCTCCTTTTCTGGTCCATGACATCAAAACTATTGTGCTGAAAACTCTAYTAATTTTCAGAAATACCAAAGTTGGTAATCTAAAGCACTAAATTGTTTGACTGTAACCTAATCAAACCTCTACTAATCCTTCAGATGGTTAAACCTGAGAGATGAGTGTATGCGTATGCCTACTCAGCTTCATTCAGTGCTGTTTTCAGAAGCAAAAACAAGCACATGCTGTTGCCTTGGTCTTAAGCATCTGAGGAACACATATGAGAATCATGTCTTCAAACACTAGACATTCTCTAGAGAATACAGTTGGATGAAATGATGCAATGAGCTGGGAGCAAAATTTTACCACTGAATTACTGCTTGAAACCACATTGATGGATTCCTTACAGAAATCTTTGGAAAGCGTGGGTGAAAAGCAGTCATAAGCTACTGTGCACTTAGTAATCACTGTGGCTTCTCAAGCAAAAACAAAGGTGAAAGATAAAACTGCATGCTTTGTTGCTTTAGTAAGTACAAGGACTATGTGCTCACATATGGTAATGGTACTTAAATGGAAGTCTTTTGTAGTCAGTTAATAAAATGGAGTATAAGTTCTATCTATAAAATTGGCTGGACACCCAAATTGAACTCATACTGTGTTTTCTCTAGAACATCATGTTTAAAATACTATATGCAAAAAAGGACTCATCTATTTCTTCTTATGGATCTGTTTTCCCTTTTATATAGTCTACTGCTGAATGTCTTTTGTGTCATACCAGTGAACAGATAGCCTGGGCTCAGTGAACAGCCAATGCATGTTACCAAGATCTTAGAATGTCTAAAGTACTTTGCAATTGCAGAATTTCTGTAATGGGTCTCCAAAATATATGATGCAGTTAAGAGAAGCAAAGCCTCTTGGAGGGATTTTTTTATGGTCCTCTGGACAATAGCTTCTGAGAAAAGTAGTTCTGAATAACAGGAAACCTCCAGCCAGTCTTCCAGCAAGAGATCTGGGTTTGTTCCTGCTCTCTTCATGACACTCAGAAGGTTTGCAAGATGCATCTGGAAAGGAATTGCTGGCCTTTGGCTCACCTGCCAACTGTATGTCCTTCTGCTTTATTTTGTAGTTCCAGTAAGGATAACAGTATCTGAATGGTTGGTTTTACCCATTTACAAAATGCCAGGAAATATTAGGGAGTTGTAAGGATGAATAAAGTTTGGTTCCTGCGATTGCTTTTTTTTTTTTTTTTTTTTTTAAATAGTACTATAGTAAATGGTACTATTACACAAGAAAGGGTTTCACCCTCTAGAGGAATCCAACATATTTCTGAAATCAGAACTGCTCTTTACTCTTACACTTCATAAGAACTGGAACAGCACAGCACACCGTAAGTGTAGGTTTTTGGCTCCAACAGTGTGCAAGGTTTGGTGGCTTGAAGGAAGATATGCAGCCACTAGAAGGAACAGCTTGATCATGACATACCAATGGCAGAATTTTCTTCATAACACAAGACATATGGTAAATAACCTTATGAAAATGCTCTTATTGTAATTGTATTTGAGTTTTCTATAAAACAGTATCATTAATGTAAAACAGAGAGATCTCACCAGAATTTAACAAACATCTTATTTTCAAGGCCCCCTACTTCCACCACTGGATGCAAAAGTATTAAGAGAATCAACTTTTTTTACCATGTGCTAGTTGTTATTTGTGGTTGCAGAGAAGATAGTGAACCCCAGAAATGAATGCCTTCCTGCAGGGATTCACATAAAGGAGCTGTTGATCAGAGCACAGTGTGGTCCCGATGCCTGTGGATTAATGGAGAAAAGCTCTCTGAAAAAGATTTCTAACCATATAGGGAATCATGATCTGCAAATGAAGAGCTTCTACAGCCAGGTCTTAAGCTAGATTGTAAATCACTCTCAAAGTAATTATTAAAGAGCACCCTATGTCATATGTATTTCTGGAAACAAAGATGAAAAAAAAGAGGGACGTCAAGAACAACCTGGTTAGACTGCAGGTAAAAACTCTACTCATAAGTCCAAAACCTTTTCTATCAACGATGATACAGACTGATCATGCACCCCTTTCTCGCCTCTTTTCCTAGAGGTATTAACCTTACTTTTGAATTAAATTTCATCTGAAATGATTTCATCCTGGATTTTATTGCCCTTTTCAATGGAATATTGGAAAATAGTGGAAAGGTGAATAAGATCAGCCAGATAAACATGTTTTTCTGTGGAGAAACTGTAATGGTAATAGGTAACTGTCCTATTTGTGGAGTTATTTAAAACAAAGACAAGATGTGATTTAGGGAACTGTGAAAGAACTGGAAATCAAGGTAGAGTTTAACTGAGACTGAACCACACACAAAGGTTTTTTTAATCCTTTATTTTTTTTATTAATCCTCATAATTAAAAAAGCAGGATTTTTGGGGTTTTTGAATATTTTGTCCAGTATCATGAACAGAGCAAGTAATGGATGTTTAGTACTGTTTCTGCAGAAACAGTAGAGCTAGAAAAGGTACAAAGAAGGGTGACAAGAATGATCAGAGCTAAGGTTAAATAGATTAGGGTTTCTTCAGCATGAAGAAAGGAAAACTGAGAGGAGTATAAAATCTCGATGTCTATAAATCTTGAATGACAAGGAGAAAGTAAATTCATTATGTTTTACAATTTAAGAACTAAAGAATATCCAATAAAATTGCCATTTAAATGGCTTCATACAAATTGAGCTACATGTTCACACAAAGCATAAATTGTGGAAGAGATTGCTATGGGGCTCAAACATCCCTTCTAGAAGGGATTAGGCAAATTGCTGAGTGTTGGGTCTGGCAGAGGCTGATAAACCTTTAGTAAACACACAATGTCTGTCTTCAGACGTGTAAGTCTTCAATCCATTGTTTTTTGGAAACTACCTGTCCATGAGGAGAGCACTTACCCTGTTCACAGTCTGTTCTTATTCTCTTTCCTGGCTGTTGATGGAGATAAGATAACGGAGAAGATGAACCGGTGGTGTGACTCAATATGGCTGTTTCTGAGTTCACATATTTTTAATGTCTCATGGAATAGACAGAATAGTGAAGAAGTCAGTGGTCACATAAAGCACGTGTGCATGGATAATTGCTATAGCGCAGTTTTTATCACAAATTCTTTCTTCACGGTGGTATAATTTTCACAACACTGTTGAAAGTTGCCAAAGTGTGTGTGTGAGGGAAAAAGGGGAGGGAGGAGGAAATGCTATCCAAAGTAGACTTCCAAGGTACTCTGAATTTTCCCTGTCCCTCTCTATTGATCATATAGGACCCAAATCCGGATCTCTGAATTGGGCCAAAAGGAGGTGCTTAAAGTAACTTAATATAATTGGTGTAAATATTCCCCCAACAGGCTACGTTTGTATGTTCCAACTACTACTAGCTAGAGCCATTGTTTCCTCTGTTTTCTGGGCAAGTTACCTCCTCTGTCAACGCTGCTTCCAAGAAATAAGATCACAGTAGGTTCCTCCTTCATATCAAGGATATGAATCTCTTCTTTTAATCCTTTTCTCAACATCTCTACATGGCAATGTGAAAGCACAGTCCTGGGACATTTGCTGCCAGACTAACATATGCAGAGTCCTGACATTGTTAAAATAACAAGAATAGCCATTCCCTTAATTTGAAAATTAGGTGCCTGTCCATAGTCAAAAAGGTTAAGTAGGCTTTGACATTAGTTTTCTTGTAGAGTCAGTGTCTGAAGGCACAAATAGGCAAACGGGGTGTCCAGTTTGGGTTGTTGTAAGCAAATACCTCCTACTGTCAATCCTGAGAAAAATAATGCATATTGCTAAGGGCTTCAAATCATGGACTACGATGCCAGACAAATACAAATTTACCAAAATATCATACCCCATTCAAAGAAAAGCAGTTTGAATGGTGCAGATGAGCCTTTGGTTCAAAGTTGTGGGCAATAAAAAACCACTTTATAAACTATGGTCTTCTTCCCCCTAACCTGCCCCTCTCCCCTGAATGGCATCTTTCTATTAATGGCAAAAGCTTGGTGTAAATATATGAAAAATATGCTGAACAGGAAAATAATGTATTTTCAGTAAAAACAAAACCCATGTACCACAAGTAGAACTGAACATCAAACAAACTACAGTAATCCAATGCGTAACAAAGAAACATGAGATGCTTTATCAAATAATTTCCTCTGACAACTCCACTGAAGCTAAAATTATTTTAAGTGTTTGAAAGAAATTCTACCATGAACTTAATAGAGAAAATTAACATTTAAACACAGGATATCCACCAAAGTCAGGATATATAGATAGAGCCATAAAAATGAGTGATTCTCCAAAGCCAAGATGCTGTTTTCCATTTTAATAATCTCACAATCCACTGCAAATGTGCAAGTCCTGCTTTGGAGTTCAGTGTGTTAGCAGAGAGATTGCTGGCTTCAAGATTAGTTTTCATGTGATTTCTCCAGGAAAAAGAAACAACACTGCTGAGCCACAGTAGTCTGCAGATCTAAGTCCAGCTCCTCATGTGCAGGAGACCAATGCCAGGTACATCAAACACAAAGAGTGGCATAGTTGTCTGCCATTTTGCACCTTTTGGCTCTAGAGGCTTCCAGCCTTTTAGAGTAAAATATCTCAGCCTTAGCACTTGGGCAAACAGGCTCTTTAGGGAAATATTTGGCTGATGAAGGTCACCAGAGCTTAACACCTCTTTCCTTGTTTTTTACCTCTTCCCTCCTGCTCAGCTCRCTCTCTTCTTTACAGTTTCTGCAATGCAAAAATATTTTATTTACCTGTATGTGATGTAGAGTTACTTTTGTTCTGAGTTCATTATTGCTCTGAATATTGCCTTTAGGAGTAAGACAACTGTTATATCTGCTTCAGTKTGCCTAAAAGTATAAAATATTTGCCTTATTAGCATTGCTGATGTCCATGCAGAAACAGCTGTGTAAGTGCTTTGCTGCTTCTCACCAGAGCTCACTAAATTCATTTGGAAGTTTTTATGGTGTATTTCAGAGAGGAAGACCAGATGAAAATATAAGGAACCTGCCCTCCTGGTGCTAAATACCAACTGAAAACTTTTGTTTGTAAAATATGTGTTTAGCCATGCCTAATGAGCATGGGATATATAGTTTTAATGTAACTGTGGGACTGAGTGGCCAAAAAAAAGTGGGCTGCGGGGAAGGGCTGGGAATAAGAGTGTGCCAAAAAATTTCCCTCCCCTTTGTGCCCCTGCCAACAGGCAGACTGCGCAGCACTGGTTCTGAGGCAGCAGCACTATTCTTTTCAAAGCCTGCAAGAAAAAAGGCTATTACTGTGATCCCAGCTGGACGAGCCAACCTGCCTAGCAAGGGTACAGTGAGAAACTCATGCCTCATTTGTGGCAAGAGCACTGAAGCGACTGATGAAGCCTGCAAACCTTTGTTCCAGTGGAAATGTGAAGGTATTAGTAAATGGCAGTTAGAAAGACAGAATCTGGTCCTAAGTAAATATTGTTGCCTCACCTATTTGTTTTCCAACCCAAAGGAACACAGATTTCAAATCTGTGTTATTAGGACGTAATCTGTAAGTTAGATCCTCTGAGGCACTTTCTGTACCAGCTGCTATCCTCTCCATTCCAAACAACAGATATTACAAATAAAAAATATTTATTTTGTTTGGGGCTTTCCCACAGACTATTTTAAAATAATGACTTTTGAAGAACTGTGCTGGCTGTGTTTCAACTGCTCACAAGTTAAAGCCATGAGGATTCTTATTTTAAGCTCTTTACTTCTCAGCGAGGAAGTAAGAATGCCTGGGCAAGTTTTGTGCTTAGCTGCCCAAGAGAAGAGAATGAGAATCCCACTGCCACCCCCTTGCACTACTTTGCAGCATCTAATAGTCCATGGGTCATGTAAGCACAGTCATTACAATATTATGCTCTCAGTTCATGTCTAGTTACAAGGCAAAATGGAGAGTATCTGCATGTTTGATTCTAGCTCCTGAAGACAAGCAGAAGGCAAGTAGGCTATTTTCACTAGTTTCACAGGCAATGATGTGGATCATCCCTTATCACACAAGAAGCAGCTGGCAGACATGTGATAAAGCATTTGGTACTGGGCTGATTCACGTTTCTCCACTCCTCCTTCCCTCCATTATGGAAGGCAGGAGCTATGGCTCTGGTGTGTGTTGCAGACTTACCGTCCTTTCCCAGCTCCGTTTGGGAAACTGTAGCTAGCACAGGCTGGACAGTGAGCCTCCAGTAAGGCAATGTGTCACATGTGATATCTTAACACATAACAGACTGTAGGCTTATTTCTGAGCTGAAACCTAAAAATACTTAGAAGTGACCCTACATCTCAGAAGTGTGAGGACGTGAGGTTTGCAGTAAGCCTGGACTTTGGGAAAGCTTACAAGATGTTTTGTCACAAAAAGAGATGTCAGATACCTTTGCCTCAAAGGTATTCCCAGAGCTCATCTCACATTGCTGGAGGGAACAACTCACAACTGTTTTTCCCATGGGTCGGTTCTGCAGAGCATTTGCACACGTGCTTATGAGACCTAGTATTTAAAAGGCTTCTGACTCCAGACTCTGTAGAATTTGACAGCTGGAACAAGGATTCTTTTGTCTAAAATGTTAATGAAGTCTTGGCTGCTGTTGGTATATTTTTGATAACAAAAGATTTGAACATGAATTTGGAAGGAGATAGAGATAATAGGAACATAATCAGTGATTGATGGCATGCGATGTAAGACCATGTAATAGAAAACATCTTAAAGGTCCCACAGGATAGTAAATACAATGATAAGGATAGTAATCCAAAATGCTTTTTTTTTTTTTTTTTTTTAACTTATGGAGAGGGAGATGGAAACACAGTCACATTCTGCACAACTTCAAGAATTTTGGAGAATAGTAATTGCTAGATTTAATTTAATATTGAAGTTGGCCTTTCCAATGGACTCCACAGTTTTTACACAGGAGATAACGCAAGTCTGTCAAAAGCTACAGGGCACAAGAAAATATTTTGTTAAGAGCAGTTTAGTGTCTACAAGATTAATACTTCAGAAATAAAAAACATCTGTATCTCTGAGTATTGTTGAGTTGTAAATTGATTTGACAGACCTGGCTAATCTACTTGTGATGTATCTTTATTCAACTTTTAGATCTGGAAGTTACATCTACATTTTCAGAGTTGTGATTTCATCCTAGTGATTTATGTGTATTATTTTATATTTACTTAAGGTACAATGTATGTTAATTTTCAACAAAATAATATCCCTAAACAGCACTGTATCATGAAATCTTTCGTAAGTAAAGAATATACTGTTGGAACTTGACCTACATGAATGGTTTGGATTTCTTTCTGTAACTGCAGTAACTGTTTTATTGTTCGTTAGCATTATGGATGATACCCCCATGGCATCACATTTGATAGCAATGCTCTCACTGTCTTAAAAGGATCTTTGGTTTCAGTCCAGACCTCTTTAATGGGTCACCAATTCCAGGTATCATTGACCCATGTGGTATTGTTATTTGTTTCATTTCTTTGTAACTATGTTCCTAGTAGCACAGACACTGATTGAAACTCATTTTATTAGAGGTTGTGCCAATCAAGAGCAAAACCCTGATGTCTACTCAAAACATCTTAAATAACTTAGATAACAATCTAAGAACTCAGTCTTGATTTGGAAACGATGGAATATCCCACCATGCTTCAGATGAAGACAGAAAAGCAAGGGGGAAAATCCAATGTAGGTCAAACTTCATACTTCTGGCCAAGAACCTTCCTGTTAGTTTTTCCTGTTGGACTAGAAAAATAATTTGTTGGACATGGGTATTGTCTGGGTTCTGTCATTGCCATCTTTTTTGCTGCTTGAAATTTTTCTGGTCTGGAACCCAGTTTCTGTTGTCTTGTACAGTGGAAAAAGAGAGGAAAAGGGCCTCAGACTCTGGATTTCAAACAAACTGCACTGGAGAAGCTTGTTTTGGAAAGCTGAAAATATGCTGGTACACACTGCTTCTGAGGCCTATTCGCATACCATATACACAGGAGAAGGTAAGCTTGAGTAACCTGTAAATTACCATATTACCTTAGTATTTGCAAGCCATTACCCAACACAGTTGTCTAGCTGTCCAGCATAATTTTGGGTGTTTGACTTATCTCATGTTTTTATTAGTTTCTTTACTTTTGGAAGAAATTGGCTTTTGGTTTGCTGAAAAGCCAAGGTTTAGCTGAGCATTACATCAGATGGTTTCCAAACCCTTGGGAAATGGCCAATGCATATGGACATATTAAACAGCACAGCCAAAGGATGAGAGATATAACGTCTACTGAGAAAGTCAGTTCAAATGTTAGTAATTTCACTTCACATTTTATTTTTCTCATTAAACAAAACTGTTATACATGCCGCATGTCTGAAGAGTAGGGAATTGAGGTAGGGCTGTCTGGATCTGATACTTCCTTCTGATACGTGTGGTTGGTTTGCAATATTCTCTGTTTACATCTGCCACTGAAAGTTGATGTACGCCATAACCAGTCATCTTAATATCTGTTGTGTGATTCAGAGAGATGGTAGTATCTCCATTTTACAGCTGGGGCATTGAGACACAGAGTTGAATTGATCAATGCAATTATTTAAGCCACAAAGTTGAAGAAATGCATATAGAAATGATTTCTGTATGCAAATTCTGGAGGTCTGCCTGATGGGAAAGATGGGTTTAATTTTGAAGTGGGAGGAAAGGGAACAAATTAACTAAAGGTCTTCTGGGGCATGTTTGTGGTGGTGTTGTCTTGACTTTAGGGTGTGGTACAATATTTCTGGCTCCCTCTCTGATTTTTAACAAGCAGGCTGACTGCCCATAGCATACAGTGATATCAAAATGTGCATCATACTTCAAGGATGTGCATCACAATAGTACCTTGGCAGGCCTATTTCTATATTGTGAAGACAATGAACATGATTTATTTTCACAACGGAATTCAGAAGCTCCAATGATATCCAGCTGTGGTGTATCCTTTCCTGATGCTGACATCTGTAATATACTACAACTGTGGTATTGCCTTTAGTCCAGAAAATAGGTGGGGTAACTTTTCCTAGCAGTTATTCACTGTAAATTAGAGTGAGTACTGATCCATAGTATGATGTAGTTTAGTCAGAGGCCATAGTGGAACTATAAACGAATTGAATAAACCGTGTTGTTCCAATGTGTCACACACTTGTTTGCGTTGTAAATTACAATCTTGTCTTTCCAGCCACCCTCAGAGTGAATGAAAAAAGTGATAACAAAAGCAAAGAGTCAGAACCTGCATTAAGCAACTGTTGTCCAGGCAGCTAATGTAAGACTTGAATTATAATACAGGACCTACTTTAATGTCCTTTCCTCTATCCTGTCCTACTGTTTGGTATGCATTTATGGGGGCTACRTTGCTATTGCAAAGAAAACAGAGATGATGTAGGTAACCCTTGAACAATGTTGGAGAAAGCTGAGATACTAATTTTCTGAAGAGAGGGATCAAGACTAAGACCCTTTGGGAGGCATTGTCCTATTTAGTCACTAAAAATACCAGCTGAAGCTAAGGGACAGCTTGTTTAGTTATGAAGAGGAATAACTTTCTGCAGAAAAGCCTCTAACTGTTGTATGTTCCTGTTCATTCTGAATTTGGCTGTCAGGAACCAGTCAAAGATTTAAGTGCTAACTGTAATTGAAAACACACTGATGATACTTTTGTTGTTTTATTTATTAATACTTCAGTACTCCTTAGAGGTTTCAATAAGAGCTAACACAGGGAAAGAGCCACCGGGCCAGAGACTCTACCCAAGAATGTACACAGACCCTGCTTAAAGGATTATAAGGATTCTCAGAGGATTAACAGAAATTACCACAAACGGATTTCAGTGTTATATAGAAGTATAGGCACAGCATAAAGGGTGACAGTAAAGATAAGTTTGCTAGTGTAAGATAGTAGTCTTGGAGGGTATTCACAAAGATTTACTTTTGTCAAGTGAGACTTTTTACCCTTTCTCTGTAGTCTGTGACAAGAAAGGAGCTATGTTAGTCTCACTCTAAGTCACCCTTTACAGGAATGTTCTTCTCTTTATTAGCTACAGAGGGAACCTACTTGGACTCAGATCCCACCAATACTGAACGTTAATTTGCTACAGTGTGCTATGCATCCTTTTTTACGTATGTTTAATTCTAGCTCATTTTTCCCCCTAATTTTTCAAAATGCCAGATGACCGTACAGAGATGAAAAGCCCATTTTGGGTCCCTGACGCACATGAATATTTCATTCAGAATCAGTTGTCATTGCTGATTTCCCACTGCAGTTTGTTACTAAGTTTCACTGGTAGCCTAAAGAATTTTTGACTCCCTTTCTCTTTTCATTAAATGAGTTATATTTGGCCATAGATACCTCTGAAGTTTCAACTGTCTGCATTACTGCCTGAAACAGTAATAATATAAACTCAATATACTCTGAATAGCTCAACTGTTTGGACTAAGATTTATGTAGAGGAACTGATATGCGTGATTGTATTACCATTTTTGTGGTTTACATAAATCTTTTATACTTTAACATTCATAACTGTTACTGATCTGTTTGTATAAACATGTTTCTTATTAGTTACTCTTAAAATATTTTGTTGAAACAATGCAAAGGAAAATGATGATCCTCAGCAGAGGGAAAGAATAGCATGATTCAGGGATAAACAACTTAGCCTTTTTCAAATTCCTTTTCATTACTGCACAGAGGATTGCATTACAGAACTCAACAGGATACATGTAGTCACCTTCATCAGAGGTCATGAAAAGAGCTCACTTTTTGTAATTCTTGGATGCTACTGTCCCTTCAATCTCTCAGCTATGAAGAACCATATGTACCAATATGGATCTCAAATAAGCCTCTGCCATAAAGGATGGAGTGTATGCACACGTAATACTTTCCAGTAAACATCTTACTACACTGCATCTAATCTGTCAAAAATCAGATAACCGTGAACGTATGTGAAAAAATAACTAAGCTTTCTCTCTATGGAAGACTACTGCTTGTTCATGCTGTTCTTATTTCAGGTAACTATCGCTTCTGTAAAGGTGTACCTCACTTTATTTTTGCCAAGAAAAGTATGAATGCTATATATTGGCTCATCCTCACCATGTGAACTCATATTCTGCATTTTCACAAGATTTTCTCTTGCCAGATCCCTAAGAGCAGTTATGAATCTTCTATGGTCAACAGTAGGCAGATGGAATGAAGCAAGTTTGAAAATAAGAAAATTGAGATACATAGCTTAATTAGTTGCACAGGAAGCCTGTGGCAAGACTAACATCACGTGCTTTTAGCTCATTATTGGACAACCCTATATGAATGAGTCAGATGAATGAAAGAAAATCATATTTGGGGAGCTGCAGCTGCACTGTGATAGTAGGAACTATGCAGCGATGAGCCTGGTACCATATTATGTGAGTAGAGACTCATGCACCACTCAGTCCTACAAAGAGGGGAGAGATGGCTACAGCTGTGGTTAGTGTAAAGATTGTAACCCAAGTGCTAGCAAGTACACTTCTTTAAATGAATATAAACTAACTACAAAACTCGTGGAGACAGAGTTTGAAACTAGTAGAGGGAGAACATTACAGAGCTTTTCAGATACCAGAGTCAGAGAATGATTAACAGGGACCGCTGTGCCATAATGTCACTGTGACCTACTGTATATTTTGGGAGCACAACTGAAATCCTACCAAACCCAAGATACATCAGACGATGTTGGGAGGGTGGGTCTGAGATATTACAATGCAAATTGTCAAATTTACAAACTATTAGTGCCATGCTTTTCTTTCACCTCATTCTTTATCCTCCTCCATTGACACCCATCTCTAATACGTTTGATGTAACAGCGTACACTTCTGGAACAACTCAAGTTGCCAAAGAGATGCGGGAAACACTCATAGCTACAGTAATGGCAACAGCTATAGTAGCAGCACTTGTGCCAGGAACAGCAGCCCCAGCAGACACATGCCAGATATACACAGCTGCAGATGAGCCACTGCTGATCCGTGCAGTATGCTGGTTCATTTACTTAGTGTGTGTTGGGAAGTAGTTCAACAGATGCAAAAAATTCACAGCTTAGTTAAGTGTTCTCCCCTTCTCATTTTCAGCCTTTTCCTGTCTCATGCGGTATATGTTTTCATTAGCCTATGTCCACGTGTAAATACTATGCCACTGAGCTTCCGCAAAATCACGGTCCACTCATGCTCAGCCAATTTTATCTGACTAATATAAGTTCAGAACAGTTTGTGCTGTATTTTTAAAACATACAAAGAAAAGATGCTAAGAGAATACTACAGTTGCAAAAGCCGGGAGGAAAAAAAGCTAGGAAATATAAGAAATAAAGCTCTGCCTATGTGACTAAAATGTATATAAAAAAAGGGGCTGAATCATTACTTTACATGTTCATTTTTCTCTAATTCCTGCACTTCTTCTATGCCTGTTGGCAACCAACTTTTCACAACCCCAGCATGATGGTCAGCTTGATTCCTCCTCTTATGTTAACTATGTGGCCATAGGGAGAACACTTAAACTCATGAGCAAATCTCACTATTTTCAGTTCCTCTATCCATCACCAGAGGGTCTCCCTTTCCAAGAAAAGGAAAGATCAGGAAAGCTCTGGGGTTTGGAGTATGCAGAGTACACTTAGATCTTTAGAGAGTTTAGCTGCCAAACTCTAACAGAAGGTGGCTAACTGAARGTGGGTTAACTGCTATGGTTAAAGGCTCATAACACTGAAACGTCACATAAAACTTCAGCAATAAAATGAAAAATTATATTGGTCTGAAATTCACACGAACCTGAAAGTATAAGTTTCAGATGGGTCAACCTTTGCTGTTAGATAACTTTTTAAGCATGATGATGAGTGCTGACTAAAATGATGAATCAAAATGATAAACCTTTTAGAATTAGATCATGTTTCTTATTTTTAAATGGATTTGAATGGAGGTGAAAGATCTAAGGAAGGATTTGTTGTCACATACTCTCCAGAATGGATTCCCTTAAGAATAACAGTGTGAGCGTTGATGTAACTCACCCAGCCAAGTACCCATCCCCATGTCCACAGTGTGTGGTACTGTGTTCAGCTTTTTTATATGAAGCTCAAACTGGAGTGAATGTTATGAGCCCACCAAGGCAGCTGATTTTCAAAATACAACATTTATGAAGTTTTACAGCTATGGGTTTAGAAGGTTGTAATGCATAGGTAAGAAGATGTGCTATTAAAAACAAAAATGTAATGTTAATGAAGCGACCTTGAGAAGAAAAAGGGAAGAAAAGATTTATTGTCCATGTTACTGTGAGATGTCCTACCAACCTACCAACCTGTCCTTGGGATTGATTCTGCAGGGGGCACCTAAACACAGAAGTGGATATTCTGACTTCAGTAGGTGCATATACAGAAGTACAAAGCCTTTTATTTTCCTGGGAAGAGGAGGGGAAGAAAAGGAAAGAGCTAATAGAAGAAGCAGACAAGCATTTCTAAGAAGTTTCCAGGGCATGCCAGCCGTAATGGAGGGTGAAGTACAGTGCACCAGCTGGGAAAGGTCTTAGATGTTTGTGATGCAGCTAAGGAAGATCTTGGTTACCAAGATTCACTGCTTTATTTTTGTTCTTTCTTCAGTACCTCTTGTCATTTACCAAGTACTTTAATCTTTACTTATAAAAAGATATAATAACTATTTTTTTGTCTTTACGTTTTCTAATAGTTAAGTTGGATTTGAGCAACTTGAGTATCACTCCACTCTTTATGAAATTCTAGACGTATGGTCACCCCTCTTGTTCTGATTGCCCCTGCACATCCCCCACAGGTTAGGGGTGTTCAGGAGTCTGAAGACTATGCTTTCACTAAACTTCAAGAGCCCATAGTGAAGTAGTACCATATATTTGTGAAGAAAGTATCTGGCAGCAAGTACTGGCCCACGTCTTTTTTGGAAAGCATCAGGAATGCAGAAGGAAATCTTGAGATGTAGTAGTCACACAAAACCCAGAGTTTTTGCCAGTGCAAGGGATTTTCAAGTGGTTTTTTTTTTTTTTTGTCAAGTTTTGGCACTTTTTTCTATGAAAAGAGTATTTTAGTTATTTTTGCTTTGATTTTGAAATCATGTGGAAGCAAGATCTTTGAAGTGTGATTTTAAAAAAATGAGTTGACTTGAGTGTTTTAAGAAATTGTGTTTCTACTTTATAACTTTCTGTTTTCCTTTTTCCTCATAATTTAGAAAAATCCATACTTTGATCCCTCAGACATTCTCCCAGGACAAAATTCTAAAGCATGTACTTCATAGTTTGTGCTCCCGCTGATTCAGATACGTCAAACATTTCTGCACACCTTTTAGCATGCTTTTTGTTTTTCCTTTTAGTGACAATTACATTAATGCTGGTAATATTTTAATCACAGAAAATATGGTTAAAGCACTTCTCAGACACAGGGCAAAGTATGTCATCAAATTCTGAGGGGCATCCAGGCTGGCTAAAATTTTAACTGAATTTGAATATCAGGTTAGAAGAGCTTAGGTAGAATGACCTCTTTAACTAGTGCCYTGCTTCTATCTAAGAAATCAAATTCACATTTTGTCTGATGTTCAGGGCGCTGTCTTTCCACGTCTTTGTGTAAGTTCTGCCTTTTTCAGGAATTGTCCATTTCTAGAGAAGTCTGCCTTCTGATAAAAAAAAAATCTATACTTTTTTTAAATTTTAGTAGCACTAGTGATATTTTCTTTGGATTATATGATTCAGATTCATAGCTTTCTCAGGACATTCTTTTTAGTTGTTTAGTTGCTTTTCCTGTCACGGTAACATCTCTGTTTTGGCCTTAGTTCTGTTCAGATCATCTTTTCACAGTGCCTCCATCCAAGCTGTGAAATCAGTTACAAACTGCCCTTTTCTAAGGTTTTTGTGTGCATGCCTCTTAAACTCTGGATGCACTCAGTTCACTACTTCCGAACTACGATAACTGCCCTACCTTGTACTTGCACTTTGGAACCCATATTAGGTTATAGCGTTACATTTTCTTTGGAGCTAGTGTAGCTGGAGTGCTTTTGGGCAGATTAAAGATTTATGAATTCCCCATGCAAACCTTCATAGGAAATCAAAATTTTAAGGGTCATGTAAATGTGGTCAAAAGTTATCTACACATACTGGAAAATATTGATGTTGAATAATTTTTTTTTTTAATATATGTTTCTGGAAATAATAAGGAGCATAAAGGCAAGAAATAGAGAGTAATGCTTGGAGATATTTGATTAAGCGCTAATAAAAACAGGCTCGAAATGGATATTCCTCTGGACAGCTTTGCCCAATATGGTTTCTGCTTGGATAATGAGTTAGCTATATTGGTGCTATCAGGAAAAGAGATGAAATAAAACTATGGTCTTTGACTAGAAAGAACCTTAACTCTCCTAAACCTTGGCAGTTTCTCTAAATTAGTATCTGAATCATGCCCATAACTAGTTTTAATTTAGATATTATAAATTGAAACCGTTTCATAAAAACTCTCTTGAACTGTAGAGATTCAAAGAAGGAACAAGCCTGTCTTAGAGCTTAGTTTGAATAACTGATGTTACCATCTCAGACTTCAGTAACAGTCATTTGAACTTCACCTACTTACAGTCTAACTCTGCTGAAATAAATAACGTCACAATAGTGATGAATCTGGGTATATATCATCTTAATATTTGATTGCATATGAAATACATGTACCGTAAGGTCTGAGATCCACATCAACAGCTGATATCATTAATATTAAGTGCTGTGTGCTTGTATTTAAAAAATGCCAAAAATACTGTAAGTGTGAAGAGTGTATGTGTGTGTTTGTGTATGTCCTTGCTTTTAAGTGAGAAAGTGGCACAGGATCAGTAATTGCTATAAGAAAGAGAGAAGGAAAGGGTAGTGGAGCTTAAAATTTGATCAGCTCTGCTCACTGAGGAACCTCAATTGTTAAGGGAAATGACTTTTAATTATTTCTTATACTCCTCCTCAAATGAACTTATTTACCTATGAAGTTAGCATGATCAGGGCATCAGATTTGGGCAGGCACTTTCATTGCATTTAAACTTACCTTGTCTTTCCATCTGGCCCAGTGTGTTCCAGCCTTACTCCCTTTGTTGATTACCTGCATCACCTTTCACTGAGGAGGTGACCATTTATGAAAACTTATTTTTCATAATGTTCTAGAAAATACAAGGATAGTTTAATATTTACCATGATAAATTTACTTTGTATGACATTTCATATGACTGTCACTGAAATTAAAATTCTTCTTGAAGGTTGTAAGGAAACTGAGAATAAGAGGCACATTATGTGACTGTCAGATATGCTGGTTACACTTAAGGTTGGCAATGGTTCTGTGAATTTCCCCAGGGCTTCTGGAGCTTCAGATAGAAAGAGATGTTTGTGAGTGCTTTTGGCTGGCTGTTCTCTTTCATACGCAGACCTTCCTTTAGAGCTTTTTACCTGCTTCACTTACAGACTGGATGTTGCGATGCATGTGGTGATGCATATACTTTATACTATCTGAAAAAAAGTAAATTATGCAGAATGASTGATTTAGGAAGGAGATCCTCTTTGCACCTATGTTCTGGACTCTAGCATCTATCAGGATGAAACTGATGTATTGATTTTGACACACAAACTGTTTCAATACTAAACTGCCTGAATCATAAACATACAGATGATCTGAAGCATAACAAGAAAGTATATAGAGGAAGTGGAGCATAAATAAAATTATGAAGGAAGACAATATCAACACAGCACTAGGACAAAGAGATGAAGTACTATATGCCAAGAGACATTCAGAGGAACGAGAAATTGAGAGACATTCAGAGAAAGACATTCAAACACATTCAAAGACATTCAGAGAATGAAAAGAATGCTTGAGCACATCCTACTTACTACGTATTCTTCGTATTCTGTCTTGAACACAGAACATGTAAGTCACCATAGCCTGCTTATTATCATCCTGTGGTTCTGAAAGAACTCTCAGAAAGAAAGTGATCTACACTTACTCAGGAATAATGAGCAAATGACATACTGCATTGAGAACCTGGCAGGACAACAGGCCTTCAGGAAGCAGTCTGATGGATAGAGTGGATCACATGCTAATCAAATGTCTACAATGACATGCAGATGCAAAAAAAAAACCTGAGATAACAAAAAAGACCAGAACCTGAAAGGTACCTAAAGTGACCCCTAAGACCTACTTTGCACTGGAAAGCCTTGGCTGGGATCGTGTATCAAGTTTGGGGTACTGCAACCTAGGAAAGACTCAGTTCAGTTGGAGGTAGTCTGGTAGAGTGTAAGAGCCAAGACAGGACTCAAGAAGGTATGACGTGAGGCAGAAATTAAAAACCAAGGCTTGTCAACCTAGAGAAGAAAAAGCTGAAAGGGGACACGGTTATAGTCTTGCAACATTTGCAAAGAAGGGAAACCACTGTTCTTCAGAGTTACAGTGGATAGGTTATAAGTTAAATTGCAGAAAAACAGCCTAGACATTAGAAAACACTTTCTAACATTGAGGTTAGCCAAGCCCTGGAACAGATTCCCTGGAGAGATTGTGAAATATGTAGTTGGAGGCCTTCAAAAGAACAAAAAACTACCACTGACAGGCAGAAGCAGCTGAAGTCTTCTCCAGCTTTAATGTTTCTGTGATACTATGTTTTACATCCTTTCTGTCTCACAGATCCCATGTAGCCTATGAAAAATTCTACCATGGAAGATGAAAAGAGCAGACATTTAGTTACGTGTTGATTATTTAAATGGGAGATATGAAGATACTTTTGTTCTAAAATTCCTTCCCTTTTGACATAAAACATCTTAAGTATAATAACTATAAGTCCTCTTTACAAATGCCTTGCCTTCTCCCTGATATTTTCATAAATATTAAGCTGACTGTAACTTGTATCTTGGCTCATATTGTCAGTTTGGGTGATTTGTAATCTAGTTATAACCCATTGTGTGTGTGTCTAGAGCTCTGTTTGAACTTGTATAAATAGATCCAAATAACTACAAGTAATAAATCAAAAATGTTCTATCCAGTTACATTCTATATCCGTCATTAGTGGGTACATTGGAAAAACAGTCAGTGAAATTCTGAATTTTTTTAAATTTTAAATTTCTTACTATTTCTAAATTTCTACTGATATCACTAGGTATGTGCCATGTAAAGACACGATACAGTATTTGAAACACACTTTTGGCAAATATTTTATGTAAAGATTAAAAAGATTCAAGGACAAGCAATTCAAATAAGGCAAAGCCATTCCAAAACTATCACTATACAAAAATTAAGAGCAAGGTATAAGTGGTTGAGGTTTTTTTGGTTCAAACAGTCAAATCTATTTTCAATCCACTCTCACCGTAATATACTTCACTTATTTTGGCTCTATGTCCTATGAAACAATAAAAGTGGTGATGTGTTGAAGCAGAAACTATAAGGTGAGAAAGTAAAATCTGTTTTCTAAATTTATGTGGCCTTTTGGGCTTGGATTTGTGTTATAATTGGCTATCCAAATACTATAATCAAAACCTTATTTCTGATTTCAAAGAAAGCCAATAGGTTGGGTTGGAAATAATGAAAGTACACTCCAAGAAGTTGTATGAGATCAAATGTTGAATGAGAAGTTTAACAGTGAAAAAGTTTTTGTATTTTTTATATAGGAATATGACAAAATGTTAAAGACAAACATTTTTAACCCAAATTAAAAATCTTTTATACCAAAGAATCCCTTTTAAAAAAAGGAACATCAAAACAATTGAAAATGGTGTATTATTATTTTAAGCAATTCACACTAGTGGAAGCATTAGATGAAACACGAAGAATGATTTTAGACATTGTCACCGGTTTCATAGACCTCCGTCTCTGAGAGAATTATCCAGTCACTCTGAATGTAACTGTAAAGGTCTGATTCTCATAGTGAATCTCTATTACTGTTTTAATTGTATTTGACGACTCATTACATGATGATAACTTCAATGACATCAAACGTCTGAAATCCAGGTATTGAAGACATGCGCACACCAGTGTAATAAACATCTGCAGGATGACTCGATGTGCTTTTAGCACAGACAGTAATTCTCTGAAGATAGTGTACATCACCTAGAAGAGAACATTATGACAGCTACAGCCCCAAAATTAACACCATCTCTGTGACAGGGAAAAACTTAAACTAAGGCGCACCTTCCCATTTTTATACAGCACTAGCTCCATGTATTCTGAGACTTCTCAGAAACAACCTTTCATTTGCCATTTACAGCTTCCCTCTATGTTAAAACCTCTTCACTTGTACAGCCTTCCAAAATGGTTACCTAAATACCTCGGAGTACAAAAGAAGCTTTTGCCTTTTTTATGTATTTACATACATACATAACACATACAAAATGTATGTATGTACATATGTACATAAAAACTTAGAGCTGTTCTTTCAGTTTATGTAACCATAACATCACCCCTGTATAAAGCATTTAAGCAGAGGACTTACGTCTGCTCCTATACCTCGTTTATTCATGACCTGTAAAACCAATTTCCTGGGCAAGCATATACAAAGACCAGCTCTAAAGATAGAGAGGCTACCTCAAAATAACACCACACTCTCCCAGATTTCCTATTTAAGTCTTCTTACTGTGTCCACCTCCATTGCCAGTATGGATCAGACAAGACAGCAGTGAAGAGGAAGACTGTCTTAGCTGGTCAGCAGAGAATGTCACTAACATCACTGTTGCCCCAAAGATGAAGAAAAATGGAAGAGTTACAAGGCTGAAGTTCATGTTGAAAAAGAACAACTGATGGAAAGTTAAATGGCAAAACCCAGCTAGTCTCATCCTTTTATAAGTTTATAGTTTTTGATTACATTGGGGATTTCTCAAGATCTAGGGAATTACATCAATTTTTGATTTTCAAAGCATATAATAATTTATATACAACATGCCTACTTGTAAAGCGCAAGTAAAGAGAGTATATGGCATGGTGTTGCCTGGTTCCACTGTCTCTTTCTTAATAGTGGAGAACATACCTTACATCTTTAATCACTCACTGGCAGTTGCTTCTCTTTGCATCTTCTCTTTCTTCTTGCCTGAAGCCCTGCAGGAACTACTGCTGTAGCTGGTTTCAGATATGAATTGGGACTTTCTCAAAAGACACACTGGACTACAAGCCAGCTACAGCTTTTGACCTTGTTTTCTTCAAAAAGGCAGATATTGTATATATGACTTTGAAGTAGCTGGAGTACTTTCATACTGGTCCGTGTTACAAAGCTTAGTAACTTCAGATCTATTTGATTTTACACATTCTGTACATCAATAACCATTCCTATAGTTTTTGATGATAAGAATCTGTTAAATCATCTACACCTGTAGAAAGGTATAAATCATTTTGATCTGACAGCATTTTCTACTCACTTTGCCAACAGAGAACTTTAACACTGTTGTGAGTAGCACTGCTTACATCAATACACCCATTGTTCAGAGTCTTGGCATCACTAAATGAAAAGGTAGTGTCAGCACAAGGCTAACTTAAAAAAAAAAAAACAAACCACCTCTGTAACTTTTCTGAAGAGAGTTTCCATGAAGGGCATATTTTGGGAGAACAAGAATTTTTATTACAGAACCATTCGTAAGGAACTGGAAGAATTTTCTGTCACATTTACATTAAAACCAAATTTGGTTAAAGGAGAGACTGCAAAAGCAATCACTCTTCAACCTTAGCATGCCACTAATGTAGTCAGCTATTCCTCCAAAGACTTGCTCACTACAATGGCTTTCTGAACCTGTTTAGCACTCTTTGMAAGGAAGTTTTTTTAAAAAGTGACTTGTCTGAGTTTTCAAATACTTTTTACTCAATAACCAACACACAATGAATATGAATTTTTATATGGTGGTCATGCAACTATTTTTTATTATTATAGAGGTTGGATTTTCAGTAAGAAGTTTGAAGCATAAATATTCTTTGGATACAATTTATCCCATGCCTCCATGCACAATAGGCTTTTCAGTGAATAGAAAATCTGAGACTGATTTAAACAAGAATAGGCATATATGGCACCATAGCATATCTGTTTTACAATGTTCTGCAGCAACACCAACATTCAAGCCAGCTCTACACCATACAGAACGTGTACGGGGGTTTCTCAAGAGGCAATAAGCTGGTTGACTTCCAGAAAATCCTTTTGCCAAACTTAGTGATGCAGCACCATTCTACCCTTGCTCCAGAGGTAAATTTAACAGTTAGGTAATTTTTGCTGGCTTAGCTGCACTATGTGCGTAAATGAAGTGGCACCAGGAATCTGGTACTTATGGGCCAATGGTCAATGAAATATCCTGGTAAGGTAAAAAGGAAGAGGAAGTTTACTACTTTTTTCAGAACTTTGGGAAATCATGTTAATGTCAGTGGAACTGCAACAGCCAAATAATAGTAATCACAAATTAAAATCTAAACTAGAGTTTAAGAGATTCTTACTTAGGAAAAGAAATTTTAACAACTTCAGTTAATGGCAGGCTCTTTACTAAGAAGCAATATCTGCCAGCCTTTTCAGCAGTCACATATGTTTAAATGTAAAATTTGAAATGCTGTCTTTGTCTTTGTCCAGTGTCTCTATAAAATCTGAAAGCAGGTTGAAAAATGTTTGAAACCAACTTGAAAGCAATGATGACATTGCTCACGTCAGACTGTTGTCTTTTCCCTAAAACAGCAGAATACACAAATGCTAGCTTGTACCCTGTATGAAACATGAGAGTCTATATTTTCAGCAGAGTTCTGGCAGAAGCCAGTATTATGTAAATTTTAAACCAAAGATTGCTTGCCTTACAGAACTGAAGTTCACAAACTTAATTGTTCAAATTTTAGCTGAGAAAATGAAGCTGGCTTGAAACAGTGGACTAGTACACTATAATGTATTTTTTAGGATTTGAGCTTTCATTTGACATGTACCATATTTTGTGTGTTTCTCAGCCACGAGATATGATGAAAACTGTCCAAAACATACAATACCCATTAGCACAACCTAAATTTGTGCTTTGCTCCTATGTAACTGTTGGCTGAAAGTAGAGAGGTAATCTGTCTTCCTATTTAGTGTAAAGTCCCTTGTCATCTGCTGATTGACCGGCGTAAATCATTATTAAATTTTGGAGCACATACTGTCCTATTTATTTACATAGAGTTAAGAGGCTTATAATTCGTTTTGGTTTTAACTTACAACATATCATGTCAAGCTGATGTCTACTGTAGTTTCCAGATTCTACAGTTGTTTAATCAAGAAACAATTTATTATTCTTTCAGTAAATCTCCAAGTAGAAAACTTATGGCAAATCTGGCCAGAATTCTTTCAGAAAGAGATTTCTTTCTTCCTTACTTACTTACCTTTCCTTCTCCTTCCTTCTCCTTCTCCTTCTCCTCCCTCCCTCCCTTCTTCACACGCTCCCTCCCTCCCTCCCTCCCTTCTTCGCTCGCTCGCTGCCTCCCTCCCTTCCTTCTTCGCTCCCTCCCTCTCTTCTTCGCTCCCTCCCTCCCTCTTTTTTCCTCCTTCCTGCCATCCTTTCTTCCTTCCCCTTTTGCTTTTTGCCCCCCTCCCCCTTCCTCCCCTTCTGCTCTTCTTTCCTCCCGTCTTTCCTCCCTCCCTCCTTCCTTTTCTTTCTTTGAGAGGAGCAATCATCAGAATAAAACAGATATCCTCTAAAACATTAATGATCTTCATGTTATTTAGAGAGCCATTAATGAGTTCCTTCATCAAGAAAAACAAGCAAGCACTTTTTGTCCTCATATTAACTTTTACAACACTTCTGTCGTCCCTGATCTGGAGAGGTGGAGTGGTCTATGGTGGCACAGCCTACCCTAAGGATTACAGTGGTCCTGATTGCGGTGGCTTGTGTCTTTCTGGCTGACCAAGGTCTCGCTGGAACTCGTAATGCTGGCTTGCTGTTTTGCCCTCAGCTGCTAAACTTCCCAAACACACAGCCGTAGTGTATGCAGTATTTCTGTCACGCTCACTCTCTTCTTACAGATTTAATCCAAAAAAAGTAAGTTTACGAAGAGTGGAAAGAAGGGTACGTTAAGAAACATTAAGTGATGAAAAGGACAGGAAATAATACAGGGATGTCAAAATACACTGTATTGTAGGAAATAATACATTCTGACCATTATAACTGTGGCTTTTAGGATTGCCATTTACGAAACGGGGGTTACTAGCTGCTGCAGTTTGTAGAGGTGATTCAAAACCTGAAGTTTGTACTTTCTACTCTTGAGCCTAAACACAGACCACATGATGTTCTGAGTTTTAGCAAGAGGTTAAAGACAAAAATCTATAGATAGACTGTTTGGTACTTGAAGAAAGTAAAAAAAAACAAAACAAAAAAACCTCTCTCAGAACTACACCATTCCTGCCAAACATTCACCTAGACCAGGGTCTTTACAAAGCAGTGCCAGACCTGTATGTCTTTCATCAGGCATGTCCTCATATAATCTAATATGCCATTAAAATCCCAAATTTATTTCTACTAAAACAGCATACTCCAGATTCATTGCAAAACAGACCCCACAGTAAAATACTGACTCCTTTGTTCTCTATCCTTAAGCTATTACTTATTTTAAAAGGTAGAGCTGTACTGTCAGAAATCACATATCTTTTCTTTACAGTTGTTTGGACATATGGTAACAGTCCCATGGAATTCTCTTTTGCTTTTATTTTTTAGTACTTTAGAAAAAATGCTTTTCTGACTTTGTTGCTATCTTTAGGTTGTCCATTTTTAGCTCTAAGCATTTTCCTACAGGGTGAATTAGGTTCATCACTTTCATGGACACGTTTTATTTTATCTTGTGACATGTGATTCTGTGCTACCAAGCTATGTACCCTTTCATATTTCTTCTGCTGGTTTCCCAGTAAAATTGAATTTTTGTGCCTGAACTGCTCAAATCCACCCTGATTTTGTTAGTTTCAAGCATTTGCCTCATTGTTTTTCTCTCTACGCCAATTAACAGGTAAAAAAAAAAAAAATACTCAAAGCCCCATTGAGTCAATGTAGGTATAAGATCCTGATCTGTGCAGAATAAGTTGACATGCCCGGCTCTAGGCTTTAAGAACATGATCACACAATAAAAACCTTTTTTCTCCCAACACCTGATTCCGTTCAACTTTGTTATTTAGTGCTTTGTACCCAGTATAATCACGTGGAACCATGCTGGTTATTTTCATGGAAGACTCTAAGATGAAGGATAACATCCTAGGGGACAGGGCAATAGCTTTGGGAATTTCTTCCTCTCCACAGATAGCCTGCAGAGGTTCAGGCAAGGCTGGAAAACAGGGGCAGCTTCGTCATCAGCTACAGCATGTGCTTGGCAGGGCTGTCAGGAGAAGGATAGTGAGACCAAAGTGCATTAACTGTGTGAACTCCTGCTATATACTTGGTTGCTGTAAGATGCATGCTACCAGGGGTAGAAGATTGCCTCCCAGAATACCTCCCTGAGCAACACAAGCACACCTTCACTCAATCTGGTTCTGTTTAGAGATATTCTGTATGTCTTTACAGTCATGACATTTTTCCCTCAAAGATGTTTTCTACCTTTAAACTTTAACAGTATCTGTCTTTCAAAAAAAAAAAAAAAAAAAATCCTAGAATACTCTGTAAATCTTTATTTTACCTGAACAGGAATTGGCATTTTCCCAGCGTATAAGATTAGGGCTAATTTCAAACTTTTCATAAATTTTGCCACAGGAATTCTTGCAAGACTGGATTAATGAGATAGATTTAAATGGATTCAAGATAAATTAAGGGAGGTGGTGTGGTGCTATTGTAGCCAGACACACAACATAGTAGTGGCTGCACGGTTCCTCTGTGGACCATGTAGCTATAAACAGTCTTAATTTTTGCGCCACTTTTTATGTCTTTCCCATCTATGCTGGAGAAAAGTTGCACAACACGATTTTTTTGTAGAAACAGAGCCTGTAGTGAAAATTAATTCCTAAAGAAAAGCGAGGGTTGTGATGCAGCTGAGCTATTTTCTGCTTTAAGACCTGGTAAATATTAGATCATCCACACAAGCAACAGTCTCTGTCTGAACAGACACACAGTCCAGGAAACACAATAGTAAATACTAGTTACTCGAAACAACAGTTGCAGTGAGCAGGGTTTGAGCAATCTGTAGGCTGCAATGTCTCCTTACAAAATAGCTCTTGGACAAATTCCAAGAGTGGACAAATTTGTCAAGGTTACAAATGAGTGAAATTTGCCCAGCAAATGGTCCCCCTGAGCTTGCTTGTTAACTAGATGAATTTCTTGCTTGTTCATGGAGCAAGCAAACATGCCCCTTGTCTGAGTTCTCTGAGTTTTTTGTGGATACTTTCCAGTTCCAGGGGTTTTACTGTGGTAGGGGAGGATTTGGCCCAACATATATGTGTTTTTTTTGTGTTACATAAAATTGTAGGAAGATATCTCTGCCAAAGGGCACAAGAAATTTTTTTTGATCTTAACAGCCCAGAGTTTTGCTGATCATTTTTCCCAAACAGGATGTCTGTGCAGAGGGGAAACATTCTTTTATTTAGTTTAATTCTGCTATGATTTTTTAAAATTTCATCAGGTTTCTTTTTTTCAGTACCATATTCTAAGGATAAAAATATTCACTGAATCCATACATTATAATATTGTCATGAAATAGTATAGCAAATAATCATAGAATCATAGAATCATAGAATCATTAAGGTTGGAAAGGACCTCTAAGATCATCAAGTCCAACCGTCAACCCAACACCACCATGCCCACTAAACCATATCCCTAAGCGCCTCATCTACATGTCTTTTAAATACTTCCAGGGAKGGTGACTCCACCACTTCCCTGGGCAGCCTGTTCCAATGTTTAATCACTCTTTCAGTAAAGAAATTTTTCCTAATGTCCAATCTAAACCTCCCCTGGCGCAACTTGAGGCCATTTCCT
>JAYKAV010002868.1:0-22198 GCA_035582835.1 Phoebastria nigripes | reverse complement strand
TTCTTGAGTTGCCTGCCCCTTCTTCCACAAGTGGTAAACTCTCCTTTTTTTCCTGAGTCCCAGCAAGASCTCCCSGTTCAGCCAGGMYGGTCRTCTTCCCYGCCCGTTCTTCTTACAGCACATGGGGACAGCCTGCTCCTGCRCCTTCAAGACTTCCTTCTTGAAGAACGTCCAGCCTTCCTGGACCCCTTTCCCTTCAGGACTGTCTCCCAAGGGACTCTCTCGACCAGTGTCCTGAACAGGCTGAAGTCCGCCCTCCGGAAGTCCATGGTAGYGGTTTTGCTGGCCCCCCTCCTTACTTCACCGAGAATTGAAAATTCTATCATTTCATGGTCGCTAAGCCCAAGCCGGCCTCCAAYCACCATATCTCCCACCAGTCCTTCTCTGTTTGTAAACAGCAGGTCGAGCGAGGCACCTCCCCTGGTAGGCTTACTCACCAGCTGCGTCAGTAAGTTGTCTTCCACACACTCCAGGAACCTCCTARACTGTTTCCTCTCTGCCGTGTTGTATTTCCAGCAGACGTCTGGGAAGTTGAAGTCCCCCATGAGAACAAGGGCTAGCGATCGGGAGACTTCTGCCAGCCGCTTGTAGAATGCTTCATTGGGCTCTTCATCCTGGTTGGGTGGCCTATAACAGACTCCCAGCAGGATATCTGCCTTGTTGGCCTTCCCCCTCATCCTTACCCATAAGCACTCGACCTTATCATCTCCACAGTCGTTAAGCTCTAGACAGTCGAAACACTCCCTAACATACAGAGCCACCCCACCGCCTCTCCTTCCTCGCCTGTCCCTTCTGAAGAGCTTATAGCCATCCATTGCAGCACTCCAATCGTGAAAGTCACCCCACCATGTTTCTGTGATGGCGACTAAGTCATAGCTATCCTGCTGCACAATGGCTTCCAGCTCCTCCTGTTTGCTGCCCATGCTGCGTGCATTGGTGTAGATGCACTTGAGCTGGGCTATCAATTTCGCCCCCAACATTGGCATGCCACCGTTACACTCGTCTCTCGTGAGCCTGGTTTTATCCCCTTCCCCCTTCGAACCTAGTTTAAAGCCCTCTCAATGAGTCCCGCCAACTCATGAGCGAGAATCCTTTTCCCCCTGTGAGACAGCTGACCTCCATCTGTCGCCAGCAGGCCCGGTGCTGTGTAAACCTCCCCATGATCAAAAAAGCCAAGATTCTGCCGATGGCACCAGCCCCTGAGTTGGGTTGTCTGTTGGTAGTGTGAGGCAGACTGATGTTATCTGAATGAGATATTATGACAGGACACGACAGGTTTGATCATTAGCTCTCAGAGGGCAAAAACTTTACCCCTCGGGAGAAACAACACTTTTTTTTCAATGCTCGGCCTAGCAGAGTTCTAGTCCCTGTAATGGCCTTGTTACCATGGGATGAATATTTATTGCTTCTAAAAGGAAGGCTGCTTTATCAAGAATGAAGGCTATGGAGTCTTCTTTAATTGCTAAAAGCCAAAATTTAATAGCATATATAAATATTACATGACACTCCTTTTGAGGAGAATTGCCAGGTGAAACCTCAGAAAAATCCCCCCAAACAAACCCAAACTCCTTTCCTTAAATTACTGCAGAAAATGAAGTTGTTCTGTTTTATAGACCAGACATTATAACTCAGGAAGAATGCATAGGTTCAAAAGGAGAAAGGACTCATGATCACCCGTCTGGCCTTCTGCATTACACACACCATAGACCTTTGCTCAGCAGTTCATATATTTATGACTTCTTGAAGAGGCAGACTGTGCAGTTTAGGGAGCTATCCATTCTTGTTTAAACTTTCTTTGATCATACCTACCAGATCTTGAAGATCTTTACAGTGTAGTCATCCTTTGGCTCAAATTACAGTCTCAAACAGACTTTCTGTAATGTATTGATGATCAGTGTCAATGGTCAGTTACACTGGTCGTCTGTCAGGTCATATTCAGCCACATTTTGTCTCCAATCTTCTGAAACTACACCAGGATTCTCAGATTTCTTAAAAATCTACATTCACAGTTTCTGAAAGAAAAAATAACAGAATGTATGTAGAATAAGGTAAATTATTATTGTTGCTGTGCAACTGTGCAGCTTTTTCATTTACACCTCCAGGCTTCACTTATCTGTAATTCATAATCATTCATATAGACCTGTTATCAAATATTCCATTTCGGATTTATTATAGATTGAAAATTCACAACTGTTACAATATCAGTTCTGAAAAAAGGCTTCTTTTTTTTATTTAAACTAAGGTAAACTTCCTTCATGAATGGAGAATTTGCTTCCAAATGTTGTCATTTAAAATTTAGGTCTGAATCATTTTTTGGTTTTAGAACTGGCCTTTATAAAGCACCCTGTCTGTGTGCATATGTATGTATTTGTGTGCTAAAGGAAATGTGTGGAGGTAAAAAGGTGGAAGAAGCTACTTGCACAGAATACATTTTACGAGTTCATATTCGTTGCTTCTAGGAAATCCTAAACACTGAGTTCAATAATCAATTTGTTCTTTTTATCCTTGGCTTTCTGGTGTTTCATGCTGCATTCCTAATGTTTTTCATGTAGGGTTGTTTTTTTTTGTTTTTTTTTCTCCTTATTTTTCTTTATTACATATCATGAATATTACAGATTAAACAGCGGATATCACTTACCTTGACTTCAGCAAGGCTTTCAGCATGGACTCCTACAGTAACCCCATAGGAAACTGGAGAGATATGAACCAGATGGGTTGATTTATAAGGTGGCTGGACTGTTGAGCTCAAAGGGCGATGATAGGTGGTATGCAAAGTCCAACTGGCAATTCATTACTAGTGGCATTCCTTAGGTGCCAATGCTGGGGCTCATACTATTTAACATCTTTATTAATGATCTGGACAGTGCAATGGAGGGCACCTTCAACAATTTCATGGATGTCACCAAGTTGGGAGGGTGGTCAGCATGTTGGAGTGTAGGGCTGCCATTCAGAGGGGACCTCAACCAGCTGGAGAAACTAACTGGCAGAAATCTCATGAAGTTCAGCAAAGGTATATGCAGTGTCCTGCACCTGATATGACATGAAATAATAACCTCGCAGAAGTATAGACAGGGCACTGACTGGTAGAAAGCAGATCTACAGGAAAGGAGCTGACAGTTCTTGTGGACAACAAGTTGAATATGATGCAGCAGTGTGCCCTTATGCTGGCTTTCTGGGCTCTGTTAGTCAAGGGTATGTACAGCAGGTTGATTATGTTCA
Organism: Phoebastria nigripes; assembly: GCA_035582835.1. Taxonomy (NCBI): domain Eukaryota; kingdom Metazoa; phylum Chordata; class Aves; order Procellariiformes; family Diomedeidae; genus Phoebastria; species Phoebastria nigripes. Next base: position 18,979 of record JAYKAV010002868.1, on the reverse strand, counting down.
GCCAGTTGATTATTTTCCTCTATTTGTTATTTGTGAGACTGTATCTGGAATACTGTGTTCTGTTTTGGTTCCTAACACAAAAAAGACATTGCCGCGCTGTCAGGAGGTGGAAGCAGGAGGAAGAGACTGCCTTTTCAGCCACTGCTTGAAAAGATGTAGGTAATGTCAGCAAAGGTCAAAGTCCCTCACCTCTACATTTCTGAGGCCTCCAACAGTCTTTGATCTAAAGAGTTGCTGATATACCTGCACTTAAAGCTGGACTTCTGCTAGCACCAGAGTGGAACTAGGATTCAGAAGATGCTCGGCCTTTCAGGAACACAGTCGCAAGCTACTGTCAAGGATAACCTTTTACACTCAAGTCAGTGGCATGGCAAGACTGGATGAAGAATGACTAGCTGGGCCTGAAGAATGAGGACAGTGCAGGTGATCTTTAATGTTGTTTGCCTATCAAATGGAAAGAAAAGAGTATAGAAGAAAATGAAAATCAAGATATCATCTCAATGATTGTTCTATGTAATATTTACTCACTTCTCACACAAGCCCAGCAAGTGAACTGGACCAGTTTTACTTATCACTTTACGCTGAGGCAGGTGGAAATGACTTGTAGGGAAAGTCTCCAGGCCTAATTTCATAATCATCTCAAAAAGGATATTAGGAACAAGAAGGGACTCTACAAAAATGGGAAAAAATAAGACTGGTCAGCCAAGAAACTTTGTCTTAAAGGTCAGGAATGATAAAGTAGGATTGCCAAAAGTCAAGCTGCATTAACACGTGTAAGCGATATTCACACAAGCAGAAAAGGCTTCTTCCAGTGCAGAAATAAATAAAGAAGGAAATTGATGCTTGTGCGCTGTGGTAAGAGCCGAGATTGGAATTAAATGAAATATATTCCAAGAAACTAAGTTAATTATTTGCTTCAGCTGAGACAGAAAGAAAATGAAATGCTTAAAATAATCCAATTTTGAGGCCTGGAGAATATCTGTTTCCAGAATTCTGAAAACAGGCATATGAAACGGTAGATCGAATAACTAAAATGGCTAATAAATATATCAACAAGGGATTAGCACAATGTAACTAGAAAATAGCAAAGGAGGTTCCTAAGCTATAAAGAAATAAAATGATCTGGTAAGTCAATTTCTATTAGTATGTCTTCAATAGTATTCAAAGCTATGAAAAGAGATTTTAAAAGTATGAGTAATTATGACAACGTAAATAAAAAGGGATTGGGGTGATATACAACAGGTATTTACCCTGTCTAGATTATGCCAGACTAAATAAATGGGTAAGAAAACAGAAATTCTGGACACAGGAAAGCATGTAGAGGTAGCCTACCTGGATTTCAGTGAAAAAAATGGATATAGTATTACAGAAGAAATTCTCGACAAAGCTGGAGAAATTGAAGATTGGAAGAGGAGCCATCAATGTGCAGTGAAAAGGGACATAATAAGATGTAGTGGTGAAACAGAAAATGTCTTGCTGGAAGAGGTTTTCAGTAGAGTTTCTAAGAACTTGACTTCAATAATTTATATTCTTTAAGAACATATATTATATGAGTTAAAGAACCCTTAAGAGTTCTTCAAAAACTTGCTGTGTGTTATTTTCATTAATGTCCTTGGCACAATTAGTGTGTGCTGAAGAAATTGGCTAGTCAGGCAAGGCTAAGAAGCACTGTCTGTGTGAACAAACTCTGAGTTTATGAGACAGCTGGATGCCCCTGAAGACTTGAGCAATGGAAGTGATCTGAAATTCCGCAGTATACAATACATGATTCTATGCTTAGGAATTACTGAGGAACTCTTGCTTTAAATTCAGCAGTAGTAAACAAATTTGAAAGCAAAGGTGGAGCTCGACATCCCTGGACAACTAAAAGCTAGATAGATGATGCAAGTTGTGAAAAAAAGCAAATGCAATTTGAGAATTTGCTAACTGAGGCATTTTAAATAAAGTTTGGAAAATATTTCAGTTATGTTGCTGTTACTCTAATAAATGCCATTTGGAATTTAAACTGCAATATAAATAAAGAACAACTATTTGTACGATCAAGGGAATGGATACCTTGTCATGTGAACAGGCATAATTTCATGTGCGTTGAAGCAAATATAAAACTGTTATCACTTTAAAGGAGTAATGTTGTGCTGTCCTCTATGCTTAACCATGCTTTTCTGCATCTTCTCCTAGCAACTGCAGTGGAAGTTCAATAACTATTGAAATGGCTATGTAACACGGTTCCTGACCATGTCATTGACCTGTAGTCACTGAACTAGCCAGCCTCATTTTTCTAGGTTCTATTTACCAAATTTATTCATGCGATTTCACATGACTTCCCTTATCTCATATAATTTGCAGTATACTCTTCCCTTCTTTCTCTACTCCCTTTTCTTCAAATCACTTCATCACCATTTCTTATGTTTATAACTATTTTTCTTTTACTATCTTCGCACTACACATATTTTTCTACTATTCCTTTTGAGACATTTCAATTACTTGCCCACATACATAGATTATATGCATAGGACAGCTCTTGGTGTACTGAGTAATACTTACACATAGGTTTCTTTTGAGTAATATTTATAAACTCATGACTTCTGGACAGCTATTATTCACATATGGTTTTACCATCTCCTACTAATGCTTATTAAATACTTATACATCATATGCTGTATATTTATATGCTACAGGCATATGTGCTTTTATAACTTTCATTTCTTGATGTACATACAAGCTATGGAGGCTAAAATCATGTGGTTTTAATCGATGGCATCAAACAAAACAGATCCTTTCAACCTGGTGATTTAATGTCAGAGAGCTTGGCTTAATGAAACACCTAAAATCCCAGATCCTCCAAACCATACTCCATCATCTGGAGGTAAAGTCACTGGTCGGCTGCTGTAGATCAGTGTATCTCCACTGAGTTCAAGAGAATTACATCAGATTATGCTGGTTAAGGGTCTAGCCAGCAAAACTTAGTACTCTGTGAAGTGCTTTGGTTTGTACATCAGTAACCAGTGTCCTGCCTGTTCTGCATAATGTTTAAAGCAGCTATCAGGGAAATACAGGCCTGCCTTTTTGCCCCTGTCCGGCTATGCCCCCTGCATCTCAGTTTGCCTGTCTACAGTGGGATGGTTAACTCCACTGATCCCAAAGTTTTTATGTAGAGATGTATCCAACAGAAGTCGGCAAACAAACTGCAGAAACTCAGGTCGTGTGCCTCTGTCATGAATGGTTTGCTTAATCCTGCCCCAATTTGATTCCCTGCAATTCTCAAATGGCCAAATTTTAAAATCTTTATGTTTTATTCCAGTGCTTCACCCCAAAGGCAAGTGGAGGGGTAAGGAAAATTGTAAAATAATTATTCTATTGAAAATATTACTGCAGTCAAATGTAAAAATTTCACTGTCCACTTTCTTTACACCCTTACTCTTCAAGCTTGAACGTTTTTTTGCAGCATCATACCCGTGTGCATTACACAGACTTACTTTTATTATTACTCATTCATTTTTAGCTTGATTTTTAAAGCCAAAAGGCTTTTTCTGTGTTTATGTCTGTCCAGCTGTCCTTCTCAGTAACATCTGAACCCAGTGACTAATTTCAACCAACTTAGACACAGCAAAAAAATATTAATTTCCCACAAAGTTTTTTTATTTTTTAAATAGGTATTATATAAAGAAGATACACCATTAATGATTACAGTAAGGAAATGGTAAAAGTCCTCCTTCTTTGGACTTTGGAGGAATCCACAAGGATGCTTGTTACAACTCAGGAAACCAGTTATTTATACTTCACTTCATATTTAAACAGAATGGGCTTGTGGAAGGGAAAAAAAAAAGACTTTGGAGGGGGTGGTTGCGTCCTGTTATCCTTGTCTGGAATTAAAGACTGAAAATCCTAAACATAATTAATGTCAAGTGAAAATGACCAACATCTCTTCTTTGCCTGCTGCACCTTGCAGAATCAGATGTTCCTTCCCTAAGTTCATAGTCCTGAAGTGTCTAATTGAAAAGCGAGCATGCTCTGACATTTTACTCAGCACAGGTGTTGTCCAAAGAATTAAGAGATGGAGATTGTAACAGTCTGTACTTGTGGAACAGAATGACATGTTCCTGCAGATAAACTGGGCATTTATCCAAGCAAATTTCACAGAACCTTTATCTTAAAGTATGAGCTTCCAGTATGAGAAAACTGCTGTGTAGTCATTCCTGTTGTAGCGTATGACATTGCCTTTACACAGTGACCGTGACCAGATTAAGATAAACAAACACAAGCCAATAGAAATCATAGGTACTTCTCAATAATATGAATCTTCATATGCTAGAAATGACTGTGTTCTGTAACAATTTGACATTTATATAAAGCAGAACAGCAGGAACAATAGTATCTTACTTGTGCTTCAAGCTAAAATTGAGATCTGGCCTTGCTGTGCTGGTTACCAAAGAGAAGTCTGTCTTTTCCATAACCTGACTGCAATATGAAGGATGGAAGAAATAGGGTGTTAGCAGTCTTTTGCAGATGAAGACCTTCAACATGCAAAGTTCAGGACTCTTGTAAAAAACTCAGTGAAACTTTTGAAATATTACTAAGCATTTCATCCCCGGCTGTTGGAATCCCAGGCCAACGTCTTAATGATGTTAACAGTCCTCATCTCTATATCTTTTCTAGATTATCTCTGAAATTAAATTTATGGGATCTCAGTTTGTGCAGATCTCAGGAACCTGTCAGACCAAGTGGATTGAATGTTAACATTTTCCTCAGGAAAAAGGCTGTTCTCTCTCTCCAAAAAAATATCCTTAGCTTAAGAAAAATACATGGTCGCTGTCCTGAAGTGCATGAAAAGGTACAGAAATAAGAGAACTAGCCCTTTGCCAAATAATTACTGAGAGGATAAGAAGTGTGTGCTTTACATCAATCAGAAAGTTAGTATAGAAAACCAGCACTTCTCTATTCATTAAAACATTCCTTGTTTTTTTTGACTGAAGCCTGAATAACTTTTTAACAATGTTATATATAAATTAGTCATATTTTAGATGAAATTGTATTGTTCTATATTTTTTATAGGAGTACATACAGCAATGAGCAGCTCTGATCAAAAAGATCAAAAAGAAAACAACCAATTTTGAAAGAATGAAAAAAAATGGTAAATTAAATTTAATAGGTAGCAAGCTGAAAATGCAGGTGACTGACAGGAGAAGCTAATGATTGACCATTCTAGAATCAGAAAGCAGAAAAAGGATGAGAAAGAAAACCCAAGAGAAAAAAAAGGAAAAAAACATGATTAAGGAACACTACAGGACACAGATTGTAAATAATAATAAAAAACTGTTTATATAAAAAATTAAATATAAACAACTGCAAATGTAAAAGTGCTAAAATATATACAGGCAATATTGTTTAGTACGTGAAACTATGGGAGGATGCTTGGGCATTAGCCAAACCTAAGTATTTTCAGATGAGAGGCCTGAAGAGGCCTAGCTAAGAACTATTTTGAATCATTTATTCTTTTGAAATTAATGTTAGAAACCTTGGAAAAGATTGAAAGACTGCCAACATGATTTAAATATCAGAAAATGACCAAAATTACTTGAGATATTACAGGCGTACTAGCCTTGTGAAGATACTGGGCAGAATAATGAGGCAATAAATGCAGTCCTGTATCTACAGAGGATTAGAAATTAAAAATATAGTTTATCCCAGCCAACAGAGGTTTCTGGAGAAGAAGACTTGAAAAAGTTTTCTGTTTTTTTTTCTTACAAGATTACAGGCAAGATTTTGACAAGGACTGATCAATAAAAGTGGTTACTGATATAAGCTATTGGGATTTTTCCAAAGCATTTGACATTGAACTATAACATTTTAAGACCTCTGTTATACTGAATTAATAGGGAACCATTAAAAGGATGAAAAGGAGAATGCTATGCTATGTTTAAAATGCAGGAATGTCCTGTCCAGTTCTGATGTCTGCTGTGCATGAGAGGGGTCCGAATTACTTGAAAGAGTTCATAGAAGAGCCAAAAAAATGATCTTCCTGGCTTTGGAAAACAAACCTAGGATATAAGGAACTCAGTCTATTCAGTATATCAGGAGGAAATCTGAGAGGTCACCAGGTCATTTTAGGAAAATAATTTAAACATGGAAGAAAAAAATTGTAGGGAGAAATCATTTATAGGAAGAAATTTACCATCTTGCTGATGAAGATAGAAAGATAATTGTATGACCATAGATAAAATTAGACAAGCTGAGATATGATGCAGTTTCCTAAGAGCAAAGATCATTTGGAAAATGTGGAAAAAGTTATGAATTGTAATCAAATGAAACAACTTGCTCTAACTTCTTTTGGAATTTCTACAGTGCAAATGTTGGATGGCTTTCATGTTATATTGCAGTGGTCCTTTCTGTCACTGAAATCTGAGAGTTCGATAATTTGTGAATCCTCGTGTTTATTTTTATTCCTTCATAATCAGCAAACGCTACATTCTCTTAAATATACTGCTGCTTGCAGGTCTGAGTTTGAGCAGAGACCTGAAATAAAACTTCACCTGAAAATCTCACGCTTCAGGTTGTCTGTGTGAAAAAGAACCACTCTTCCTTCATTATTTTGGGAAAGTGAGAGAGATGGGAGTGATTCCTGTTCTTTGAGTATTGTGGATTGCCTGACTCTGCAGACAGACAGATGGGCAATGTTCTGCCACGAAGATAATGCTCTTTATTATATACCTGACTGTATCTTATACTCAAGGTTTAACAAATTACTTGATTTGAGGTATGGGAGACAATTTTTTTTTGCAGTCAGGATGACAACAAGATACACACCTCCAGCTAAAGAAGAAACTGACACCTTACAAGCTCTTCTAATCAGTTTCTTGGTGTTTCAGGGGTCTTCACCAGTGAAGCCCCAGAAAGGTTATGGAGTCTCCCTCCCTGGAGATATTCAACAGCTGTCTGGACATGGTCCTGGGCAACTGGTGCTAGGTGGCCCTGCTTGAGCAGGGGGGTTGGACCAGATGACCTTCAGAGGTCCCTTCCAACCTCAACCATTCTGCGATTCTGTGAAGCCATTTTGGTTTCTACTGTTCCTGATACATAAATCTCTTGAGACCTAAAGTGCTTTAGTCTAATCCAGCACACTGGGTTCACTAGGAGGGCAACAGAGAGATATTTAACGTGCTCTGATATACAAGTTGTCAGACTACGTGATCTAATGATTATTGGCCTCAGACACTATGAAAAAATGAAACCCCATCTCTTCCCCCAGTCCCCTAAAAGAATTGTTTAGCTCTAAAGGTGAGCAAAAGGAGGGTCAGTTGCAGAGTGTAATCTGCCTCTTGTACTGTCATCAGAATTGTTAACAAATGAGCCTTTATTACTGTTGAAAGGCAGAAACACCACAGAAGATTCTCAGGTACAAGATTAGGCTGGTTTTCCTGGAAATAATACAGTATCATCCACTTCTAAATCTTGCAAATCTGATCTGGAGTCCTGTGAGAGACAATAATCATGTGTTTCAATCTTTTTATGCAGTAGATTTTAAGTATGTAACATTAAATGAAGTATGAAATCTGTTGGATGGACCCCCTGGCTGCTCAGGAGAGTGTTCCCTTCCATCCCAGGCAGGCTGCCAGCCTTGCAGCGAAAATTCCTATCAGGGAATTTCAGGTGCCTCTGGAAGGACACGATCAGGAAGAGAGGTAGATCTTGCTTCTTTGTGTTTGAGACCATCTCCCTGATGGACAGCACAAAGGTTATGAATACATAGGCCGTAATAAAACTGAAAGTGGCTTATCTGAGTGTCCACTTTCTACAGTACCACTTGTGAGCCACAGGTACAGCTGACTCAGTTTTAAGAACCTAGTGAGTGACAGGCTTTTCTTCTGGCTTAGGAAATAAAGCCAAAGAGAATGAAAACCAAAAGAATATCTGTGTTATCAGTGGTGGTGAATAAGAAGGAGTCATCACCTCATGTTATTAAATTAGAGGCCAATCAGTGTGGGAAAATGTGTGTTATTTGCTGTGACACATGGCAAACTGGTACACATGGGCTACTGTTCTTTTCTTGGTAAAACAAGTCAAACCAGGAAAAAATCAGCAGAACTCGACCAGGAAGTTAGCAGAGAAAACCTTTGTTCACATCTGGAGTTTGCCTTTCAAGAACTAGTCTGGTAGAATGATTGTCTTTACAATGATGGCTTTTGTATGTATTGGCTGATTTTATTAAGAGAAAAAAAAAAAAAGGTGATAGACTCCTCTGAAGATGAAAATGTTAACTGCAACTACAGAGATTCAGCTGAATTTTTTGTCACTGATCTTAACAGCAGTTACTGTTAACATTGGCTTTGGAAAAGTGAAAATATGAACTTGTTCCTGACTAGACTGAAAGGCAATGGCGGTTGCTTATCTTATTTACTAAGAAAAACTTTTTCAAAGGCTTTGATCTAGCTTATTGTACACATTATGATTGCACAAGTCTCTGTGATATTACTGTCAGTCTCCATTTTCTCTTGAATCATAACCTCTTTCCTAATTTCTTAGGAAGGACTTCTATTTTCAAGCTATGTGTGGAAACTGGCAGAATATAAATTGTTTCAGAAGATCCCAGGTTTCTTCTGAGGGAAAACAATGAGAAAATGTTGTGATTCCCATGAGAGGGGGAAACTTTGGCAGGGCCTTCTGGGTCTCTTTGTGGGAAGGGAAGGGTTCCAATGTTTTCTCCAAGGAAGGAGAAGATTTTTAATCTCTCTCTGAGAGAGATATATTTTAAATTATAAATTACATTTCTACCACACAGATGTACATTTGAATAATTAAATGTTTTACAGTTTTGTGGAAGAAATATTTTTTCATGCACAGTTGATGTTGTAAGGATTTCTGTTTAATGCCAGGAGTGATGGGGTTTTGACATCAGTCATTTACAGGCAAACACAGACAGTGTGACTATACTATGTTCATTAACCAAGGAGCAAAATTCTACATGTAATCAAGAATGTTTCCAACAGAATCAGAAGGAATCCCAGGTTTTTTACACACCGGTAGTAGTTACTTTTTATAAGCTGATATTGCATGAATTCAACATTTGGAATAAATAAACCATCTGTAAACTAGGGTAGTGTATTCCCTTGAAGGTTTAAAGCATTTCTAGTATTCAACACCTCTTATGATGCTCTTAATTTGCTTAGAGAGGGATTATTTTTTTTTTAATCCTGTATTGCTGGATGAGATTCTGTGAGGAGCTCACTTCCAATGTGTGTTAAGGAGAGCACAGGGAGCCTGGACTAATTAGAACCTAAGAACTCTTCTATGCCACAATGACAGTAACAACCCTGTATGCCTTATATTCTACCTTGCTTTCTTAGCATTTCTTATTCCTTTCCTTCTGTCTCTACAGTACCTGGCATTTCCCCTGTGTTATGGGTAAATCTTGGCTTCTTTCTCAGGACTGAGGATTTGGCTTCAAAAAAACTTAAGTGCTATAACTAGCCTTTGATAAAAGATGTTTTCAAACTTTTTCTTCTACTGTTCACTGGGAAAGTGGTAACCTATTGGTAATGTCAGCTCATGATGTCACTTGTGGCACTAGATAAATACATGAGTAACCACTCTTTGATAATAATTTAATGGGGTCAGTTGTTTCTTTGACTTTTGTTGCTTTGCCCCTCCCTTCTGGGTACAGTCCCTGCTTTGCTATCCCATGTTTCCTGACATCTCTTTTGAAACAGTTCTTTTGACAGCTGCTTACTTGTTGCTATACAGGGTTGTACTGTTCTGCTTCTTAAAGCTGTAGATCTAGTTGAAACTTTTACTTTAAGTCCAGTAAAAGCTGCTGGGCCTGTTGTTGATTTGCATTGTTCCACAGTCCTTACTTTTTTTGGGAAAGATAAAAGTATGACTCTGACGCAGTTCAGCTAGATCCATCTTCACTAAAGGTTTTTTACCTTCTGCTTAGTAATAACTTTAAATTAATGTTCCAATATAAAACATTTCTTGTATGCCAATTGTCCTTGTGTTTTCTCTTCCACCTAGTCAGCATTTTTGTTAGCCTTGTTGTAAACCAAAGTCCCAAACAGTAATGGAGCTTAATTTTGCTATAAACCATACAAATGCATTCAGCGGGTTTACAGATTATCCCTTCTGCTGCTTTACAACRTGATCATTTTTTAAAATGGATGTATAAAGCTTCCCCCCCCCTTTTCTTTTTGGAAAGAACATCTGGGCTGTTGTACAGATTTTAAGAGCAAAGTTAAACAAAAACTGGGCCCAATGCCCAGAGAAACCAACTCAAATAAAACTTGGGCAAAATAAACTATCCCAAATAGGAAGAGCTAGACAGAAGCAAAAATAATGTATGTAGAACTGCCCAAAGATACAGAAAGTAGAGTAGAATGATTTTGCACTGAGCACAGTTGCTATACATCAGACACCTTCAGAGAGAGAATCAAAAAGATGCCTGTAGAAAGGGATGCTAACGGATTGGGTCCCAATACTTTAAGGCCTGCCTTCAGTCAGATTCAACTGCAGCAAGAATATTCTCATAGAAACATATGATGTTTCTACCGTAGACCCTGAAAGCATCTTGTTTCAAGCCCCAAAGCTCTGCGCGCTCTTTCAGTTTACCAGCAAGAGCAGCTTAGGTGAAACATAGGCTCTTTCACTGAGGTGAAAGCTGAGGGATTAGATCTTGCTCTCTTGTTTTTCCCAGCTAAGCAACTGGAAATTGCTTACACAGGGAACTGACACATCAGACATGACAGCTTTAACCTTTGGAATATACTATGCTCCAGATATCATGAGATTGACTTACAAGAATGAGATTATAATAACAATATTTTTGAGTTCCTTTCACTAGCAATCTGAACCTTTAAGCTGTCATAGCCTGTTTTATAACATGTCCTACATCCTTGAGGTGGGTAAGCTACATTTAAAAGAAATTGAAACCCCAAATTCTCATGGACTAATATGTACATAAGTGCAGGGTTTTGCAAAAAAACAGTTGCAAATGCTGGAATGTGTCTTGCTTGAGACTTAATGTGCATGAATACTGTCCATTTTCTGAAGTTACTAGATGACTTGTGGCTTAACTTACTTGAAAACCCATTAGATTACTATCAAAAACATTAAATTGGTGGGTTTTTCGTAAAAGTAGTGATCTATTGTCTGAACCTGTAGAATCGTTGGGTCTTTGTTGTTGGGTTAAAGAAAAACATTGTGAGCAGCTGCCAGTTTATCATCTTGGTGATCTTCTCATCTTTCATAGGACTGTGCATGAACTTAATAGCAACTAGAAGCAGAAGGAGCCTCCCCAGCCTCCCTGAGACAAGCATAGGTTGGGCCCTTCTTATTGTAGGTTTTGACAATATTTTTTTGTGTCACAAGTGGTAATCTCACCTGGTACACCTTCAGCACACAGTTGTTCTACAGCTGTCACAGCTTCCCCATCCTGCTTGCAGTTGCACCTCCACATCCTCCTTCCACAATCTCCATTACATCCTCACTCCCTTTGCTTCCCATAGCTCCCTCTTTCCATCACTTTCCTCTAATTTATATCAAAATTACAGTTTATGCAATTTGTACTTGGAAGAGGACAGATAATCTGAGTTCCAGTAACTAAAGTGACTGGTTGATCATATATTACCAAACTTTCTCTCGGCCTTAAATTTTTAATTCATTGTCTTTCATTAGGTCTTCTCTATATTTGGAGAACATTTATTTGCCCTTTGCTAAGTTTTATCTGTGTTGTGCTCTGTTTATAGGACACCATGTGTACTTTTCAGAAGTAACCTCAATTTCCTTGACAGACTCTACTTGTTGTTTGCCTGTATGTCTATTTGTCACACAATGTTTTTTGTTATACCTTGTTTGCGTTAGTATTCTTCTTTGGTTTCCAACCTGAAATAAATGAGAATATACAGTAATTTGTATTAGTATTTCCACTAACTCAACTGAACTCTATTTATTCGTAATAGATAGATTTTTTTTTTTTTTTTTTTTGAAGTGGCACAAAAATGAATCATAAAACCCCAAACCCTGTATTTCCTATTACATTTGTTTTATCCAGCAGGCAAACCAAACCATTAATCAGTTGGATTTATATGTGCTGCAAGATCAGGTCCTGGCAACCATGACCTTAGTCCTGGACAGTGTTTAAGCGTGTGATTAACTTTGAGCAGATGCTTAGCTCCTATTTTTGACAGTGGAATGTAAGCACATCTGCTTCCTAAGGAGTCTCATTTCTACTGAAGTTAATGCAAGGTTTTCTTTGACTCCAAAAAGACCTGGATCAGACTTCAGTTTCCTGAAGATACTAAAGAATCCTGGAACTCTGTAAAAAATGCTTTTAAAAGAATTTAATTAGGGTGAAAATAACTGGTCTTCTAAAAAGGTTCTCTAATTATTTATGTCTCATTTCTGTCATAGTCCACAGCTTCAGGGACATTCCATGCCGTGATTTAAGTAACCATTCATGGGGGCATTTTAACAGTTTCCCCTCACTTCAAGTGCTTAATTTAAACATGATCAAGATACTTCTAGGGGATTTTGGTCAATGCTTATGTGTCCTCTTAGAAGTGTTGTGCACACACAGTTCACTTACTTTGGAGAATTTTTAGGCCCTCACAGAAGAAAATGGTTTCTTCTGAAGAGAACACCTTCTTAGAAGTGTAGTGTATTTTATTTGTAAACACAGTGTTTTCAGTAAAGTATTTTTTAAAGCAGGGATCTAATAAACCTTCATTTACTGAACAGATGCCAACAAATTCTATTTTTAAAAACAAGGCAAATATAACTGGATATTTAAAAATATTTAAATAATATTAAAAAAATCATTATCCAAAAAGATTTGTTTGAGAAAATATTCATTTTTTCAGCAAAAGGGAAATGTATTATAATGCTGTTTTCATTTCACTCCTAATAAAGAAATTAGTAACAGAGCAAATAGAAGTACATTAATTTTTGATCTTTTCAATTTAGACTCAGGAAAAAAGAAGGCCAAACTATTTTTAAATGATTTTTTTTTCCTGGGAGTTGCTATGCAATGCAATAATATGCACTTACCCTAAGGTTATTGTAAAGTGTTTATACACTTTATTATATATGCTATCATCTGGAACCTCATATGTACATCGATTTACCAGTGGTTATTGCCAGTGAGTAGTATAATTCATGGAGTCTTCTTTTGAACTTATGAGCATGCTGCTCTAAGCTCTGACCCTGTTCTCACTAATCCAGGAGTGAAATAAGGGAAAGCAATAAATATTCCCATTTCAAATATGATTTGGTAAGTTGTCCTTTTTTAAAATATATTTATGGACTACTCATTTAAAATTTGTGCTTTTTTAAGAGGGTCTTAAAATGCAACCACCATAACGATCTATCAACCCTAGGAAGTACTTGTTGTTCTGTATTATATGGGGAATATGATTTGGATGTGCGTTCTGCTCTTCAACTACATAATTTGTTTAAATATTATGTGTTGGCTTACGTCTGTTCCAGCACTGAAGGCGGTAAAACTCCTACGCTAATTGCTTTTGAAAGGCTTCCTCTATAACCTTACCATGCATTACCCTCTTTCAGGAGTTTACTCTTTTTTTACTGTTATGGTTTTTCTTCTCAATATGATTTTACTATAATTTGATGCTGGAACTAAACAGGTTTATGCCTCCAAAGATTCACAGAAGGAAGGTGTATCACACTCAGCCTTTCTAGATTGCAGCATTGGAGTCACACGATGTGTGAAGTAACCAGGACCACTAGAGAGAGCTCTCGTAACAAAACACTGTGCCCCCATGAAGATCACTGCAATTAGTCCAGGCACTTCATTGAGTTCCAGGCAGATCTTGCCACTTAACCTGCAGCCAGATCCCAAGTTATATATAGTTTTATACAAGGCTTAATCCTGAACTGGTGTAAAGCAGACAAGAAGATTATAGACCCATGACCTATTAGCAGTCTGGATTTATGAAGTGAAAACTGTGCAGTACAAATGTTGATTATTTTTTGTGGAACAGTTACAAAAGCAATTGAGAAAGGAAAGAGGATATCATCTGGGTTTTGGTATAGCATTCAATACAATGCCTGACGAAATCTTACTTTCCAAATGAGTTCAAATTGGCTTGGATCTGAGCTCCATCACATGAACTGAAAATTGGCATATAGAACACAAACAAAATATGATAATAAACAACAACATGTTGAGCTGTATAAGCTGACTATAGGGGTGCCACAGGGCTCTGTTTAAGGTGGTGTCTTCTTTAAGATTCACATAAATGATCTGGGATTGAAACGCAAGCATGGTAATGAAATTCACAGATGATGTTAAATTGCAGGTTGTGCCAGCAGCAGTCAAGACAGGCAAATAACAGAGGGTCCTAGAAAAAATAGAAACATGGGCCGAGAATAACAAAATGAGAGTCAACTTGGAAAACTGCAAATACATCTGGGGAAAATTAATTCAAAACAGACACTCAACAAGAAGGCTAAATCTGGAGAGCAATGATACTGAAGTATATACCTGAGGTGACAGAGGATGATGAGTGAGATAATGTGTGAGTCTGCAGTGTAATAAAAAAGAGCCAATGGGATTTGGAGCAGCCAGTACAAAACATCTCTTCCCCACAAGGTTGAAGGGACGGTATCTGGAATATTCTGGTTACTGCTAGACTTTTCACAATCACAAAATGCAAAGTAAAACCTTGATTTTAAAGGGGGATCTATCTAATGCTGGCAATTTAGAAGTTGTGTCTAGTCTAGTAAAATTATCTAATTTTCCTTTGTATTCTAGGGAGAGAAAAAAAAAAAGGAGASAGAAATCAGGTGACCTATAGCACAGTTCATTCCCCTTATCTTAAAAACCTACCTGCTATGGGATAAATATGCATCTCTCTATGACTGCAGAAGAACTTGAACTCTGAGATGATGAACTGCCTAACTTTGAGTAAGTGTAATTATATTTACTTTATTGTACCCACTCCAGCCCCTTATGTCAGGATTGTTCATGTATTTACATTGCTGGATAAAATGCCAGAAGTAATTCAGGTGGAAACAGTTTCATACCAGATCTTGCTTCTGAATGCCCTAAGCAGCAGGCACCTTATCCCCAAGATCTTGTTGGCCTCATAATGTTTGCACTCCCAGGTGCCCAATGGTCTAGCTGCAACAGGAGTCTACTACTCTTCCTCATTCCAATCAAATGGCATGTTTTTTGGATGTAGCAAATATGGATTTGAATTTGAACCTGGTCAGACCGACAAAGCTGTAGAAACCAGGTCTCCATTTTCAGTGCACATTCTGCAGCCAAAGGTCCTACTATTGGCTGTGTCCTTGAATGGAAGATGTTGGCACTGCGGTACTGCCTTTGGATATCAGATGTGCTGGCAGCATAGCTAATGGAGTGAGTGTCCTTCCCAGAAGCCTTGGGTAGAGGTTAGGAATGGTTTCAGTTCATCTGGCTGTAGCTGTCTACCATGCAGGCATCAACACGTGAGACACATACAGGTACCTAAAGCTAGATAAGATGAATCCCACCTCAACTGTTTTACCAGTGCATCTTCACATCAAACAAGAGCATGGATGGATGCCAGTACCTAGTTCCTTAAGTTAAGGCAGTTCTGTGTGTGCACAGAAGCCTTGGTAGTCTTAGCACTTGAGATTTAAGTGGGAGTTGATAAGTGAGATATGTACATAGACGGCCGCTGTAGCACTGGCTTTCTGGATTGTTGTCGTAGACTTTGGTGCCTATATTCTATATAAATATAGTGTATTTGGTGCCAAAAAGGTACTGGATCTGGATCCTATCCAAAACCCCTACTGCTCCAGTGAATGATGTGTTAACCCAGATTTAGGACTGGGTTTTGCTATTAAGGAACAGACTAAACCCTGGTTAATTAGAGCAAACATGTCAAGCTAAGCGTGCACAGCTGAGGGAAGAAAAGCCACTTGAAAACTATTTTCTCTTGCAGTTTATCTGAATTGTTAAACAAGAGCAGAAGCAGAGTCTTCTAATTGTTTTCAGAAGCATCTGTGTTCTGTATTTTCATATTTCTATGAAGTAAAATTATAAAAATATTTTGTTCCTGATAATCCTTTTGATTTTCATACAGATCTGCTTTGAAAATGATGCCTTCAATACTTAACAATCTATTCCTTTTTTACTGATGCTCTTATTTCCGCTGGGTATCCAAATGTTTCTATACTTGGATTCACTGGATTTTTTAAAATCTGCCTAGACATATAGATCCATCCCTGATGGCAAACAACTCATGATATTGGTGTATTTTCCTTTAAATTCTTCTCTTGAGAATATTTGACCTGCTTGCTCTGAAATGACGGTAGTTAATCGAAGCATCTAGTATATCACCATTGTTACTGCATGTAGTTGACCATGTAGCTGCACTGGACTGCAGAATTGACTTCCAAGCCTAGCTGAGCTTGGTTCTATTTAAGTTAGCCAAAAGTAAGACACGACCAGCTCTTTTGGCACAAAAGACCAGAAGTATGTAGCAGATTAACTATCAGCATGTTTCTGGGTTAATTTAAAACCCAACAAACCCTTCACATTTCCTGAATGGGAAACTTTTGAGTTAAATCTTAAATCTGACAGAAATTAAAATTTTCAGTTTGAGAGTTTGTAAACTTTTGTAGTTTGCAACCATGAAGATGGACAGGGAGCACATGAGGTAAGTGGTTTCATCTGGATGGCAAAACTATTTGTGAATTCTGCAAATTTCTTTCCTTCTAACACTGCCATTCCTGTACCTTTTCAAGTCGTACAGAGGGTAGCCAAACCAAAAGTTACTAGCAAATTTTATTAGAAAGTGTTTTCTCCTTATGTGCTGTTTAAAAACTCATAATACTTTAAGTATTCTTGAACAGCAGCTCTTTTATTTTTAGATTGTGTACCTCTTACTGATTCACAGACCAACTACCCAGCACTGAGAGCAGAATGCCTTGTGTCTGATGTAGAATTCATTGCTGTTAGAGATTGGAATAGAAAATTTGTTGCCTGCCTTTTTCTTTTTCTGTTGTGCTCATAAGTTTCTTATGGAATACCTGATAGGAGATCCATTGTGGAACTTCTTTCATACACCACCATGAAATATGGGTATGTACAAAGATTACTGGTAGAAACATAATAATTTCTGGGAAATTAAAACCCCAACACTCTGAGTTAATTTTATGAAGAAATCTATTCCAGTGAAGAACTCCCTTCTACACATGCCTGAAAAAAAGGTGATTTTTTTTTTTTTTTACAATTAAACATAAAAGGAATATTTATTGTTCAAAACTAAAAGGACTCAAATAGTCCTAAATAAAAGTCTCACAGTTCTTTATGTAAAACCCTAAGCTCCTATTTTCCCTGCCCTGGACTTACCGTTTATATCTGGGATCAGTCACGTTAGGTAAGTCATGGTTCTTTTTTTTTACTTTAACTTTCTATGGTTCCAGTTCTCTGGCTAGTCAGATCAAAGCAGACTTTCCTGATTGATTTTGTGAGTTTAATGCCACTCTAAGAACTATTTAATTAAAGAGCAAGATCTGTTTTGATCAAAGTCTTCCTTTTGATCAATGAAAATTTGGCATACGTATGAACTCTGGATAAACAAGACTGTGCCTGGAAGAGGGACTGAGATCATCATAGTGCTGACAATCAGGCTGGCATCAAACGCCTTCCTTGAGGAACAGTCAAATTATAGACTAATAGAATTGCAGAAATGTTGGTTGAAAGTGACCTAGTCCAACCTTCTGCTTGAAACAGGGCTATTACCAACATTAGACCAGAACTACCAGGGCATTCTTGTTTTGAAAATCTCCAAGGTCAGAGTCCATAACCTCCCTGGGCAACCTGTTCCAGTGCTGCACTGGCCCCAGTGAATGTTTTTTTACCTGATGTCTAATCTGAACACCCCAAGCCACAGTTAAGAGGAAAGTTTGGTTTCTTCATCTCTGTCTGTCATGGTTTAACCCCAGCCAGCAACTAAGCACCACACAGCCGCTTGCTCATTCCTCCCACAGCAGGATGGGGGAGAGAATTAAAAGGGTAAAAGTGAGAGAACTCATGGGTTGAGATAAAGACAGTTTAATAGGGAAAGCAAAAGCCGTGCACACAAGCAAAGCAAAACAAGGAATTCATTCACCACTTCCCATCAGCAGGCAGGTGTTCAGCCATCTCCAGGGAAGCAGGGCTCCAATCACGTGTAACTTGGGAAGACAAACTCTATCACTCCAAACCTCCCCCCTTCCTTCTTCTTCCTCCAGCTTCATATACTGAGCATGACATCTTATGGTATGGAATATCCCTTTGGTCAGTTGGGGTCAGCTGTCCCAGCTGTGTCCCCTCCCAACTTCTTGTGCACCCCCAGCCTCCTCGCTGGTGGGGTGGTGTGAGAAGCAGAAAAGGCCTTGACTCTGTGTAAGCACTGCTCAGCAGTAACTAAAACATCCCTGTGTTATCAACACTGTTTCCAGCATAAATACAAAACATAGCCCCATACTAGCTACTGTGAAGAAAATTAACTCTACCCCAGCCAAAACCAATACACCGTCTGTGAGGGACTGAAAAGCCGACTAATTTGTCTCAAAGCTTGCCTATGTATGCTTACCTGGTGGGGGGGCGGTGGCGTTTGCAGCCTGCAGAGGGACCACCACTAAAGCGGGATGCTGACCATTAGCCGGGCTGAGCCCGGCGCCCGCCAGAAGGCGCGCAGTTTCCCACCAGTGATCACGCAAAAGCCGCGTGATAGGCGAGACCTCGGGCGCGTGGACAGCGCGTGGGACATATATGTGCATGTGCCAAACTGGACGACGCCCTAGAAAAGGACCATGGAGACAAGCTGAAGTGTGCACCCACCACCGAAGAACTGAAGACTGAGGGCCAGCGGGACGCYGCTGGATCCATGGTGGCGACTATGCCCGGCTCATCTCTCTGAGTGCTTGCCTAGTTTCCTCCTAGCTTCTCTCTTCCTATCTCTCCTATCGCCTGACCCTGGTTGGAACAATAAAA
>JAYKAV010002867.1:622829-803678 GCA_035582835.1 Phoebastria nigripes | reverse complement strand
ACTGTTGAACTCTGCTGTACAAACCTGATATGCACAACCCAGGTGCTGGCTGTAGCCCTTTCCCCGCACTTCTTGCCATCCATCTCAAGCGCCTTCTTGCTTCACACCGGTCTCACAGCCCTGCTCTGACAACTCCTGGAAGCCCCTGCAAACGTCCCCACTGCTGTTGGACAGCAGGCAGGCAAAGCTGCCCCACTTGTTTCTTAGGCAGGAGGAGCACAGCAGTGAAAGGGCGAGACGGACACGAGCTACAGGACATCCAAACCATGCAACCCGGCCATGAAGGGTTAAAGGCCTATTGGTCCTTCCAGCAGCACACTTTGTCTCCCTACAGCCCACAGGAATTTACCAGCTGGCTCAAGGACTGCTCCTGCCACGGGTAGATCTGCAGAAGAGATTAAGTTTGGGCTGCCCCATTTCTCCTGGTGCACGAGTTGGAGGAAGGCTGCCAAGGCAGCACAGAGGCACGAGCCATGCCAGGAAGGAGGCAGCAGATCCCTCCTGCCCAGACGCGCACACAGGGTAAGAACAACTCCGCTGAACTCCTCCTTGGGAGTGACGGGCAAGACCATTCCCCCTCTGCTCTGCAGACTGGCTTGTCGGCACCACCTTTCTTGTTGTGGGGGCCAGGTGTTGGGGTGGAGAGATGCAGGATAAGGCCCTGCAAAGCCCCACATACCTCAAGGTTTGCATCCAGTACTAAGGTCCAAGCCTTGTGCTCTCCATCAGGAGATGCAGTCGTCTCAGAGCAAGGCTTCATGCCTGCCCAGGGAGCTGGGGCTCAACACAGGAGAAAGCAGCCAGCCCGGGCTCTCACTGGGGACAGCACAGGCGCTCTGGCCCAGCTGGGCTCTCCAGCCTGGAGCAATCTCTCCTGCAAATGGGTCTGAAAAGGAGAGTGTGAAGAAGAGCCCAAAGAGGCTAGCAGAAGGTTGTGGCTTCTGGTCTGCAGACACCAGTGGTGGGAGCACAGAAGACCTCCGCTGAGAGACGGAGAGGTGGCAAAGACCGCTGTGTTACAGGCTGCCCTGATAAACCCCATGTGCTCAGCCCGAGGGGACCCAGGAGACGCAGGAGGGGAGCTCCAAGGCAAAACCTTTACCCGCTGTTGGCAGAGGGCAAGGAAGAAAGGGGGAGACGCTGGCAGCTGGTGCCTGTCAGACTCCTCTGAGTCTTTGAAGAGGACAGTTATTGCTGCCCAGAAGAAGTAAAGGAACTCCTGGCAGCACAAGCGTATTGAGTTAGATGTTCCCAGCCCCTCTCTGACTCAGTCCTCTGGGATGTTCATGGCTTTGCATCTTGTAGGCTCTCTGCTGCTCACATTCACTGATTCTGACCCTCTTCGCCAAGATGTGCTGTTTTTAAATTGTGGATTATGTTTTTGTGTCATAGTTGCCAAACACATTCTTGTGCCTTTTGTGAAAGCAACCGACAGTACCTGTGATCTCTCCTACACTTCACAGGAGCAAGGAACAAGTCTTCACCAAGACCACAGCCTGGCTCTCACCTTTTGCCATTATCTACAGCTCTGACTTCGGGGGGCACAAGATTTGGCCTCTCAGACCCATTAATTATTTCCAGCTTTGTTTTTTAAATTTGACTACACTGGAACCCAACATCCTTCACTCTTCATCAAGTAAGGGTCCCAGCTTGAAGGATGCTAGCCTGTAATTTAGTAGCGCGAAAGCAGGAGATGATATTTGACCCTTCAGCCTCTCTCCGTATCTTCCTTACAGTTTTGGCAGCACCGCTCCTCAGGGCGCGCTGGCTAAGCAGGCCCTGATGCAACACGTGGTCAGAGCCACGCTCTTTGACAAAGCTGCAAAGCCCATTACCTGCAGTTATCGCAGCTGCTCTCTTACACCTCAGTAAACACCGATCCAAGGTGCAAGGTTAGCTTACGTTACCCTTTGCCTTTTCCCAAGAAGGCTAATTCTGGAGAGAGAGAATAATAATCTGAAGCCAGCATGCATATTTTCATCATGAGCAAACAAATTTAGGATTGTCTGGACCATGCGAAGTCTCCGTGCACATTGAATTGCTCACCCCTGGGCACGCATTTTGTTCTGATCTTTCTGTTCTTCTAACAGTGCTGTTTCCCCTTTCTTTCTTTCTTTCTTTCATCAGTCTCCATTTTTTTTAGTGCTTTATCCACTTGCCAGGAATTGTCTCATCCTCAGATATTGCTGAATTAGTGTTTTTTTCAGGTCTTTGACTTTTTAACTTTTTATTTTCCTGGGCTCCTGCTCCTTAGAGTGGAGAATATGTCTTTGAGATTTCACTTTGGACATGTTTTCAGCCTTAGCTGACTTGTACTGCAACTTTATATACACACTAAGGTATGCCCAAGCTTTCATTTCCATTTTAAACATTACACCAGGCAGTGAAGCTTTCTGCCTCTACAGTTATTCCAGCAAAGACAACTTCTTCCCCTTTTTGCTCCTACCTCTGAGCAGGGAGATATCAAAGATGTTGCAGCTACATATAACACGTACTTTTTTCCCTTTAAATACTGCTTTTGTTTAGATTTTGCAAAACTGCTTTTATTTCTTGCAACTAGAGCATTTCTGTTCAGAGAGACACTGCTTAAAGCTACCCCCATATGCACTCAGACAGCCTCTTGCAAATTCAGTTTGCTTTTGATTTGCTGATGTCCTTTTCTACTTTTTTACACTGTGTTTTCCAAACACAATCCACTATAGATTGTCTTGTTTTCCCTGTAGAAGGCCATCCTCGTTCTGCACAGCAGGGTACTGAACTTGTACCACTTTTCCAAGTTTGTGATTTTCCAAGGTACCACACGGTCAGGACGACCTAGGAGCCTTTTTTTCTCCCTTTGGGACCTCTGACTCAGGGATCCCACAAGTCTTTCAGTATTCCTTGACCTCAGAATTCTCAAAGCTCTCATAAATGATTCAAAGGGGCTTCCTCATTTTTTTTAAATTCTTCTTGAAATCTGCTCCTTGACCCTGGCAAAAGGGTTTTCTGGCACATCTTTCTTTGTGCCTACCAAGGCAGCTTGAGTCAGTACCTGCAGGGTCAGTGCACCCCCCAGATATAGGCATGAGAGAGGAGAGAAAGATGCTCTGTGATCTCATCTGGAAAGGAGTCTTCTCTATCTGGTAAAATGTAAAGGAGTGGTGCAATATGATAAATAGAGTGGAAAGACTTTTGTACTTATCCTTTACTTATTTCAAAGGTGGTGTATCTGCAGTCACTCTTAATATGAACATGCTTTATTTTGAAACCATTAGTGCTATTGGGAATACCACACAGCACACATGACCATCACCATAAGACACACGACTGTTTAATGTTAAGACTCCTAAGTTCACACGGAGAAAATCCTTCAGCTGTGGCTCAGTTTTCATGGGGAGAAAACTCTCACTCGCTGTCACTAAGAGGAAGGACAAACTGCGGCAATATGGTCAACAACAGGCTCAGGATGCTCAAGGCAGCTCACAACAGACCAAGAACACACCTGCTGGCAGTGCCAGTGCTCAGGGGGAGAACTAACCATCTTTTATGTCCTCTGCAGTGATAAATATGCACTGAAGCAAATACACGTGGCTGCCAGAGTACTGCTCCTCTTCATAGACCTCATGTTACTTTTTGAAAAACACAGACTTCACCGCTACAAACGAAGCCTGAAAACATCACAGCCAATGCACTGGGGTCTGTGGGAGCAGAATTATTTCTTCACATCGAGTAAACAAGTTGTTACGCAGCAAATCAATTCCTTGCTCCAGAGCTGGTCCTGGAGGGCCTGAGCAGCCCGCATCACTGCTAATTCAGTGCAAACCCAGCAGAGGCTTTGGCAAGACCTCCTCACTCAGGTGCCTGAACTGAAGTGCTTGAGGGCATTTAATCTAAGGCAGAGCATGGATTTCATGCTTTCCCTCAGGCTCCTCAGATGGAGCTTCTGCCTTTGAAGGCAGGCCCCATTCCCACGGGCAACAGTGGGAAGAAACCCTCAAGGTGCCGGCACAGCGCTCCCCAGGGACACCAAGCCTGGCGTGGGGAAGGCGCTCCCACCGACGCCAGGCAGAGGGAGGTCGGGGAGCTCAGCACCCCTTTGAAGGCTCCCAGCACCTCACGTGGAAGGAGACCAGGAACAGGAGCTGGCAGTCAGCCAGTAAATGCCTGTGGAAATCACCGTGAAGCAACAGCCTTAAACAGGTTTCCCATCTGGGACAGGCCAAGAAACGATTTTGGATCCAGGCGCTAGGTCTTGCTTTTCTTCCTGAGGGGAGTGAAAGAATTGGAGGAGAAATCAAAACTGCAAAGGAATATGAGACTAGAGAGAATATCCGAAAGAGAAGACCTTCTCCAACAGGTAGTAGACCAAGGTATGGAAAGTGTGAACAGACGGGAAGCCTATTGCTCCTGTCACACCATCCCCGTCTAGACTGGGAAKGGAGAAGGAAAGAAAGGGCGTTCCCTTAAAAAATGTAATTGAGTGAGACATAAATCAAGAGTCAGTTCACTGGAGTGAATTAAGTTTGGCTGATGTGAGCAGTGGGGAAGTGAAAACCTTTGGCTGGGTGCCCAAGGGAGGGGAGGAGAGGAGATAAGATATGAGGTAGGTGATGAAAGGTATGCAGAAGGATAGAAATGTGAACAGGTTAGAGTCGATACAACATTGTGCTCTGGGTCCTACTTTTCCCATTCCAGCGGCTTGGAAGTGTATGACAGAGCTGACGAAACAGCCTGCAACAAAGAGACGGAGACACCAGGACCACTTTTCAGTTATAAGCTTTTTCTTTTTTAGAATTCAAGCTTACACAGTTATCTATGCCCACTATATTCATAATTACATTTTAATATCTGCATACAAAAGCTATGTAAAAATTATTTTCTTCCCCCAAATATACAAATTTTCTCTTTAGATAGTTTAAAACATTTGTGATCACAGATTTTTTTTTAATATATTTTAGGCTGAAAAAATATTACCCATCTAGCATAACTCTTAACACTGTTTGCAAAAAAATACATCATCCAAGGTACTTTGTTTTTTACCATACGGTGTAATGTTTGCCTTACCCTCAGGGCACGAAACTGATATGAAAAAATAAACCAAATAAGCAAAACCCACAAACCTCATAGACAAAGTAAGAAGTCCTCCCAACCAACTTCATAAAAACAAATAAACAACCCAAACCACCCTTCTCTTCAAAAAAATTATGAATGACTAATTTGATGTATTTATGAGCAAACTAAAACTGAAGAGTGCTAAGGAAGTAGGAAAAGAGAAAAAGAAATTACAGTATGTCAGCTAGTTCATGCCCTGATACTATCTTTACCAACATTAAATGTGTAATTAAATAAAGTGTCTTTTAATGTTTTACATTGTGCTCAGTAATTTACATGAATTTAATCTACATCTGGGTGCTGATGTAGATTTACATTTGATTGTCTTGTGCATAAACAAGGTTAGCTTTTAAAGAAGGTAAACTGTGCCATGGACAGTCACAAACAACTTATTACCTGCACAATATTGCTTTTTGAAGGCGACATCAGTCAATGTGGATACACACAAATAATGCATACTCTTTGCATTTGCTAACATCTATACAACACACTAGAACTTTGTGATAAGGCCAAACCTTTTTTTTTTTGTTTTTAATTTTAAAGCAAAAATATACCATAGTAAAAAAATGTGCTCACACCGTTTTGAGTCTTTAAGTGGAAAATAAATCTCTATCACACTAGAATAAAATTCTCTCTATAAAATTTAAATACGGATCACTTAATTGCTATATCAAAAGGAAACGTCTGGCAATCATTTCCAGATGATCACAATAACAAGACACATTAAGAGGTCCTGTCGCCTCTTCCTTTGTGAAAAGATAAATGTTGAACACTTTCAATTGCTCTCACAGTGAGAGGAATACGTTCCTTGGTTGTGGATTTTGATTCTGTCAATGAAAAAGGTTTAGCCTTAGGAATGCTGGCTACATCTCAAAACCATAAGACTGATTTTTATAATTTATGATTCATGCAGCAAGAAGTCAATATGACACATACAGGTTAGAGTTCCATAGCATAAAAATACATCACTAGCAATGACATGCTCCGCTTGTGATCAACAGCCCTGTCTTGGCAGATTTCTGATATAAATGGTCTTTCTGGACAGTTTTTTCCTCTTTCTGATGCCTGCCTCTGAAGAAGAAAGCAGTCTGCTCAAGGATGATTTTGGACCTTGGAGGTCTAACTCTAACGTCTACATTTTGGCAGAATGTAAACAAAAATCATTATCACGCACTATATATGTCATTATAAATATCATAACTTAACTGAGATTACACATGAAATGAATATCTAAATGCATGTGTTACTCAGGGCAAAACCATGAACAGTGACAATCAGGTTTGACAGGAAGAATCTTCTGGGTAAGACCCACACGTAGACCACAAAGCAAACATGAGAGTTACGTGGCACCATCAGAAACGAGACTCTGGACTGCACTGGAAAGTGCACGTTTGTTACTTCACTCAGAAGGCCGGTTACTACAAGGGGTGCTGACTGCAGTACTGATTGACGTCTGCCACTTGGATGATCAATCCAGTGGCTCAATCCTACAATGGCCTGAGACCACTGATATTTAAAAGCAAGTATGCCTTCGCAGAACTAAGGTCAGTATCCACTGGTAAGAGTCTGCAAGAGCATCCTCATGTGATTTAGTTTTGCTCTCATGATCACATAAATCAGGAGTCATACTGAGGGAGTCAATGAAGTCACACAAAGTAAGACTGGTAGGAGATCAGAGGCCATTAGATGTCAGTACATCAAATCTGTCAAACTAAGAGCTTGGTCTTAGTTTTCAGTTGAGGAATACTACTAATCCCCCTCTGTTAATCAGTGCCAGACTCCAACTTAATCTAAAAAGCTAGAAAAGTATGTTGACATATGTCCTTTCTGCTTAGAGCACTACCGAACCTGTCAAAGTCGGTTGCCTGATTTTAGACACTTCAGTCCATCTGCACTCACCTAAGGAAGGAGGCCTGGTTTTCTGAACCCTGATTAAGCACAACTCCAAACCACCTCAGCATCTTGGGAAGTCAGGCCATTAGCTCGGATGCCTAAACGCAGCTTACATGCCTGAATCCAGACATCCATTTATGCAGGCTGTTTCGAAACTTTGTGACTTGCCATGGTAGACCTTGGGGGACAAGTTACCTGTATGAGCAATGATTTTTACAGCAGCCAGCGTGCAAAGTGTTAATTCTCAGCATTGTCTCAAACTGCAGTTCTGCCCAGGGCGTTTCAAGTTCTTTCATCTCTTGCTGCTTCCCCAAGTCAATCCAGTAACTCTCACATTTTTTTCTAACCTCTGATCTTTCTTTATTTTTTGATTAATGCAGTCCTGACAATCCCAAGTGTTCAAAAGCCAGTTATGAGGGCCTCAATAGTTAAGAGCTAAATCACTGTTGGGTAGTGACTTCCCACCTAAATAATTAACATTTAGGCTACTGATTTTCTCTATAGCCCAAAGGATAAGAGTTGTTGACCTTAATGACAGCCTGAACCTCTCAAGCAGCAGCAAAACTCCAGGAACTGAAGCTCTGAAAAATACATGAAGATCATGGACCTTGTAGTGAGATCATTGTGAATATTACTAGGAGAAACGTGATGTTTTTTCTCCTGGGTCTCACCCGCAGCACAGTCAAAAGCTTGTATGCTAACTCAAGCTCACATTTAGCAAGCAGGTGAGATACTTGCACTGCTTCAGGAGGAACTCCATGCTCAGATCCGTGGCAGAACAAAACTCCAAAAGACATGCACATTTCTCTTTTCTTTGCAAGCCACTGTGGGTATAGATGCAAGTAATGGATCAGCTGGTTTTTTGCTTTCCCTATATGCTATCAGTTCCCTATCAAGCCACCCCCAAATCAGATATCTAGCACTCTTTACTGACTATGGATGCTGCTCATGTGAGATTCTGAACAAGTACATGTCTGGCCTCTTGTTCCAAAAAGCTAGAAAGTTTCTAACTCCTTGTCCCCAAGACATAGTGCTCTACAAGGAATTTGGATAGAGACTAATGTTGTTAACACATATGCTTCGAGATGGAGCAAACACAGCCCACAACAGAGGATCTTCAACTTCAGCAAACATTCAAGAACAAATTTCCCATGGTCTGCCTTCCTTGCTACCTGCAAAAAACCCTAAACACCACATATTGTGTTTTATGTTCTCACAAAATTATGGGTACAAACCCCTAAGTGATAACATCAGTGCTGACAACTCATCACAGGTGCATATGGTATCAAATAACAGGGAGGACAACATTCTACATCCCTGAAAACATAGCCAATAGCACTCCAAATGCTTTATCAATGATGTAGGGAAAGAGGGGTGGAAAGAATTTAACCCCTGACACACACATACTGTGTTCCACCTACAAGGTAAGTTTTCCTGAGTATCATGTTTTCATGAGGGGATAAACATATAACATATGGGTTTAGATATGGGCCATGAACTTTGAAAGTCAACACATCCACCCTAACAATGCCCACTGACTTGCCAGGCAAATATATCAATAAATAGCAGAGAAAGAAACTGGTACAAATGAATGCACAACATGAAAGAACGTGGGGTATGAGGAAGTGCAAAATATGTGAACTAAGTCTCTGGTTCCCAGGAAGAACAGAAGGATGCTTTTGATGTATCACACAAATTCAGAGAATGGTTTAATATMAAGTTTATAAAACCCAGGGACAACACCCCTGAATGGAGATCGATGACAGAGAGGAACCTCTACCTATAATGCCCTCATCACCGGCCTCCAAACATTCCAGGACTGTGAGTGCTGGCTTGCAGATTTCGGCAGCAGGACATCCTGTCATTGCTCAGTTCAGTTCCTGCTAGTGCAGTTAGTGGAAATAAATTAAAGGAATCGAGAGAATCTAGCCAAACGAAACACATACAGACACCAATGAGGGAGAACCTAGCTGATCAACACACATAAATGCACACACGCACAGGAGAGGATGAGAGAAGGAGAGAGAGAAGATAAAAATATGGAAATATCTTTAAGACATCTGCTGAAGATTTGTAATTATATATATATAAAATTATATATATACGTGCATATAAACTTTATATATATATATAAAAAACAAAAGATTACTGCCAAGGAACACTATTTGTATTACTGGGATAAAGCTGTACAGTCTTGAGTGTCGTTAATAACACAGTTGGTTTCTGTCCCATCTGAAGGTCACCCTGTATGTTTCGTACTCCTTGTCCTCATTCTGTGAGCGTTCATATCCCTGAATAACTCCGAGGAAAGCCTGCTATCCTGACAGAGAGCCTCCTCCCTCAGAGTGACGAATTTTCCACGCACCTCAGAAAAAGCAGACCTCTCCACCCTCAGGAAAAGCACTTCAGAGGATCAAATTCCCCTCCTTACTCCAACAGACCTTCCAGTGAAGTTACCTGGAGTTCAAATGTAGTAAGAACTGAAGGATCTTACTTTCTTATACACATGGAAAAAAAATGAATCCGTCCCTTCTAACACTCTGCATTATTTTAAGTACTTGATTTATGGGGCACAGTTAAACTGTTATCTGCTGGAACAATCCTCAGATAATGATGGGATCATGACGATGATGAAGATCCTAGATCATAATGGTGATTGTTACAATAGAAACAACCATGAAGACTAGAAATTTCATCTCATGAATTGGTTGCTTGTGCCCTGCAAAATGAGGTAATACTAGACAGAATTGTCAGGGTCAAATTAACAATAGCTGTTTTAACTTGGAGGCCAATTTATTTTCTGCCACTTCAATTTCTCTCCCATATTTTCCAAGCAAGGATGTGTGTGAGCTGGTGACCACGCAAGTGCTGGTGAATGAGATTGGTCTGTTTGTATTTTCACTGTTAAGCTGTCAAAGCATTCACATCAAAGGACTGAAGAACAAATTGCAATAGTCACAAGTACCCGCATTAAAGGGATGTTTTCATCCATGTGTATACAACTGGCCCCCAGCAACCCCAAATGAAAACCCAAACAAAAACCCAACCCCGCCTCAAGAAACAGAAGAGAATGAAAGAAGAACAACAACAGAGGTGAGAAGAGCTGGGCAACTGGATGAAATGACAGCCAGTAGTGCGACGGGGCTGGGGGGGGGCGGGCGGAGAACYGCTCCAGTCTCTCTAATCCTCAAACACTTCCAGGAACAAAGGAGGAAAGAGTTCTGTGGGGCACTCCACCTTCATGTGCAGGAAGCGGCTGGCATGGCAGGCTCCGATCATTCGCAGGTCTGTCACTTTCATCAGCAGTTTTGGCCAAAAGTGTGCAACATGGTGTTTTCTGTAATTAATGTAGTGTTCGAATGCCAGGAGAAAACCCTCTTGACACTTTTCTATCCTCTCGACGCAAACAAGGCCTGGGCGATCTGCAGATATAAAGAAGCAGAATTATCGTTATTACTCATTTACCTTAATGAATTCCTGATCATAAATCAGGAAAAATAGGACAATTCTATTGTTAGGAAAGAAAGGAGGGAGACCAAGGACATCTGGCTCTGCCACAAACAACTTCTCTGACCCTGGGCACCTCACTTATCAGTACTATCCCTGTTAAAACAAGGAGATAATCCTTTTCTTCGTCCTTTGCCTGCTTTGCCCATTTAGAGTATAGCTGTTCGGGAGGTGTTTCCTTACAGTGACTAGAACAACAGATACTTGATCTCAGCTAAGGCTTCTATCTGTATCTTACTGTAAAACAACTAATAAAGAACAAAAAAAATTTCCTTGTCCGATATCTAAATTACAGTTCTTTCCMATCTGTTTCTCTACAGTCTGACCAATGCTTTGATCAAGCTTTGATCCACAGGTGAGCTGCAAAGGAAACTGTTATGGAGCACCAAGGAACAACAAAGGCCAAAAGTTTGGCCGATTGTCTCAACTGGCACCCAGATGGGCGCTGGAAAAGCTCCTTTCACAAGTCACTTCAGGAGACACTTCTGGGAAAGCAGGTCCTCTGAACTGCCTTCTGAAACCTCTACTCATGTATCACTGTGTAGGGAACTAAAAAGAAATCAAAATGTTTTGATTGGCAAGGTCAAGCGCTGTGTTGTGATTAATGTGGAAACCTTTCTGTCTCAGACGCAGTTAATGCTTGTAAATCACTGTCTGTGTATTGTTATTTAGTGCCCAATCTTCAAAGTGGTCTTAAAACAAAGCCTTGCCAAATCTGCCACTGCCCAAGAATGGAATTTCCTCTTTGGGCTGGCACAGTCAGTGGAAGCATATTTGAAAACATACTTGATCTGAGAAGGGAAGAAACTTTTTGGAAATCATATGAAATGGTCTGTGTTGCTTCTGTATCACACCACCAAGGGAACAGTTGCACATGGTCCCAGTGTAAGGAAACAGCACAGCTCCCAAATGCCCATTAGCAAGCGGTGGTGCCATTAAGTAGGAAAACAAGAAAGCAGGTCAAACTAAGCATATAAGACTGATGGAAATGTGTATGAACTGTACTTCCCTCCCAGTGCATGACTGTACCTAGGGGAAGAAGGAACTTACTGTAAGGACAACTGTTGCTAAATTATCGGTTTTTCATTCAAGGCAAATTGGCTCAGAACCAGATCTGATTTCTTTCTGATCATCATCCCTGCCTCCTCCCTAAGTACTAAACTGAGCAAGGTGTGTTACCAAAGCCACTTTTATGCCCATCTCTCTGAATATCCTGAATTTTTTTCCTAGTGCTCACCCAGCTAGTTCCAGGCTGCATTGGGATTTCGAGAGAGAATTTCTCCCACATTACTCTAGTCAGCACTATGAGATCTAACATACCCTATTTCTTTTAAAAAGAGGCTTGTGACAAAGACTAAAGAGTTTCAAAATGGTTGGGGTCCCAATATATTTCTGTTCTCACCTGATGACATGAGCAGAACAGCCTGAAGAAGGGCAACCTCGGTGTCATCCAGGTTAAATGAAGAAAGAGACATGCCCAGGTCAAAAATGGCATCAGACACTACGCCAAGACCCCCATTTTTCAGCTGGCCCCTTGTCACCGCCATCTCCCCATTTAGTGTTAAAGTCTCACTCTCGGGGTCATAGCGAACTGCTGCTCGGAGGGACATTATCTCCATACAGCAGCCTTTCAGAAGGATGATCTGGTCTTCACATGGCAGCTGCAGAAATTATAAACGGTAAACAAAAAGATGTGTTTTTCAAACTGAGTTGGTTTTACAACTACAATAAATCCATGAGCATGAGGTTGCCATTCACACCCCAGGACACTACCTCATATAGTGCAGCTACCCTCCAAACACACTGCTGACCGACTAGTTCCAGTGCACCACAGAAACCTCAAAGACTCGCATTCCTGCTTCCAGAAACTGCCGGCAGGTTAACATCCCTACTCCCCCTTAGGAAATCTAGTGATGACACAGCTGTAGGCAAGTGGTCCTGGGCAAGATACTCAAAGCAAACCAAGCTGGTTCAGATGCTGAGGTGAAGTGACCCAACTTGCAGAAGTGTTGCTCTCCGTGGGACCGCTCAGTTTGTGGGAGCATTATAAAGTTAAGTCCAATAAACCTTAAGAACGTAGCTTTATATTTTGCAGAACATTTCATGAAGTGTGAAGGGTGAAGCAGACCTGTCAGGTGCCAGGTTGGTGATAACATATACTATTGGTTTTGTCTGCCATCAGGGGTGGATCTCACTGAGATGGCTG
This sequence comes from Phoebastria nigripes, assembly GCA_035582835.1. NCBI lineage: Eukaryota > Metazoa > Chordata > Aves > Procellariiformes > Diomedeidae > Phoebastria > Phoebastria nigripes. The sequence continues at coordinate 790,981 of JAYKAV010002867.1, read as the reverse complement.
AAATGGTCACTGTTCTCAGCTGTTTACCCTTCTCTCTGCTACTCCTGAGCTCCCTCAGCTTACAACTTAGCATAACAGAATAAACTATAATTGGGGATGGTACAGACCTCAGCCATCCCAGTTAAAACTCACTGCCAGCCATGCTTATTTCTTACCTGACCAGAGGAAAAGAAAGACTTTTGGGAAGGTCCGTAAGAGTGTACTGCTTTTAAAATAAAAGGAATGAAATAAATTTTTGTACCTAGAAGAGATACCTCAATCAGTGGGGCATGTACTCTTAATTCTCACTGCCCATTTAAACAACAGAGAACTTATTAAGCTGTATTTAGCCTAGTGAGGCTGATCTCCCTAGACTGCCTACATTATTGCTGGACAGACAGAAAATCTATGGTATAGCTCCAGCTTTTATACTGGTGCATAAGCCGTAATCTTCAGGGCACATGGCTAGACTTGTCTTTTCCACAACATTAAAAAAGGTAAGCTGTCCGAATTGGTGGAGGTAGGTTCTGTATTTATAAAGTGTCACCAGGATGCTGACACATTAGAAGAATGGGTTCTGTAAAGCATGTCTTTATGTTTTCATAGGTAATTCAATGATAGCAAAAATCACCAAGACTATTTTGAGACTGTCACTAAATGAACAGCAAAGGGTCATGTATATGAAAAAGCAACTCATTTCTACTTGGATTGAAAGGAGGCAAATAAAGTTATTACATTTACCTGATTTGCAATTCAAAATGAAAAAAGTCCCACCAACTATAGGTTTACGTAGCAACTCTGCACTCGCAAAGCAAATACATCGATTTGGTGTAAAATGATGTAGAGTGGATGCCAGACAGTTACCTAACGCAAGTGGAAAGCAGTTGCCTGTTAGAGAGGAGTTTTAAGCACAAAGCCAGCCCCAGTCAGAAAAAGGAGTTGAATCACGCAGCTATTTTTCCAGCAATGCCAACTTCAGGTGTAAAGTGTTTGATACACAAGAAAAATGACTCATCCTGTTCAGGGCAAATCACTTTCTCTGCGGATCATGCTCAGCTCAGCAGCAGCGTGGGGAAGGCTGCACAGGCACAGTGGCAGTCTCGCTACCCAACGACGCCACTGTTTGGCTGCTGAGACTGAAGTAGGGAAAGAAACAGAGTAAGAAATAAAAATAGTATTAAAAAAAGAAAAGAAAAGAAAAGATGTGTGAGAGCAACCACAAAGAGATATCGGAATAGGTAACTGCAGAGAAAAAGGGATATGAAAGAAAGGAAGGGAGAAGGGAGAAGAAAAGAGAAATCAAGAAAAAAAAGACTAAGGAGAAGGAAGAATGATGGAAGAGAAACAGACAGGTAACAGTAGGGAAGATATCTGAAGGATACACGGGACACCTGTTTCACGGATGCCAAGCCCCAGGTCTTATCTGTCAGTAGCAGCAGTTACCAAAGACAGGGGGCTTGAACGTCAGTTCTGCTCCCAGCTACGCAGGTTTCAATGCTACCTACGCTCATCAGTTGAGCGTTGCTACCAGAGCACCTTCCAGGAGTGGGGTCAACAAATGTGACTGATTATCTGCCACATGTTGTCCTTTCCTTCTCTCTCTGCAGGGAGAAAAAGCAAAAGGCAGGAACCTGAGGTGCTCACCTCTGCAGGACATACTGGCAGCCAGCTCACGCGTAATGCAGCACCGTGGAACTGCGCTGAGCTGAGCTACCTAGAAAGGTATTTACACAGCTTCACCCAACGTGGAACCACTGATGCCTGTGACACCTAAAGTCACATCAAACTGATTAAATGCTCCTCAGTCTTCATCTTCTAAGCAGAAGGAAATGCAAGAAGGAAACGACAGCAGAAATGCTGAGAAGTAAATGAAGTTCTCCTTATACTTCAATTACTCTGGGATTAGATTCTCGCTTTGAGGCATGGGCCAATGGATGCACACAAACTAAGCTGGACACTCACAGTGCTTTGCTGGCTTGCGCATTTGTCCAAAGAAGAGAGAAAGAACGAAAAGTAGCTGTGAATAAGTGGCCACAGATGCTCCTTGCCATGCCCCTACTTCATAGAGATTTAGTACACTCTCAGCCTGAGCCGCTGTGGAAATTAAGAACTGAGATAATGTTTAAATGCTCTGCAGGTCCTATGGGAGAAAGGAGGGCTTTTTCTCATAAACAAATCCCCAGCCCACACAGTGTTGCTTCTAAGAAAAAGATGTGGGTTAAAAACCATAACTGAAATAAAGTTAACAGAACAGTGCTCCTTCAAAAAGGAACAAACATTTCTCATTTTCTTTATGCTACAGCAGGAGCTATATGACACCTTGGAGGACAGCTGTCCTATTCCTTTGTGTTCACGAGGAGTTGTCCCTCACTCTGCCATCAGACCTTGCTGTATATGGGTGTCAGGTTTACACAGTGGCTCAGCTGTAAACAAAACCTGTCCTAGCCGAGCTGCATAACCTATAGAGGTCATGCCCAACGACGCCTTGACTTCTTCATCCATGTTTCCTGCTTGGCTCTGACACAAGTGGGCCCATGGTAGCCAGAAGGGGTAGGAGATGTCAGATGGGCACTGCAGTCTGTGTGTGACTGGCAAAGCTTTCTAAATTAAAAAGACTAGCTTGATATGTCACTGCAACTTCCCACCAACAAATGCCAAATCAGAGGAGACAGACTCCCTCAGACACTGAATGCCACAGGGGCCTCTTGATCTATGGACACATTCCTTGTATTTTAAAATCTTCATGCTTGGCCACTATTTCATGCTTTCTTGGCTGATGCAGCCAAGGCTGAGGTTAGCCAGGGAGAGCTATTTACACTATGCCAACTATTGATATTTACCTCTTCTTGTTCTGTAGGTGCCAGAGGACATAAATAGCTCTCCTTGACTGACCTTAAAGAAAAGCTGCCAGCCACAGAAGAGTAAAATGCTATGGCTGCCTTAAACTTCCTTCCTGACTGACGTTTAGTTATTAGGAGGAAACACTGTTCCCGAGTTAGGGAGCCCGATGAACTCATTGACCATGGTCACTCCCATTTTGAATGTCATTCACTTGGCATTTCACCAGCAGAGTCAAGTGTTGCTCTGCAGCGTGGCTGAGCAGGCAGGCATTCTTCCATAGCTGGATTGGGGTTATTTCCATGCTAAAACTCCCATGGTTGTGGATCCTAAGGGACTCACAAGACTTAAAATTATTAAAATTATTAAGATTATTAAGACTGAAATATTGTTTCAGGCTGCAGTTCTGATAACATTTTTTAAGTTAGGAAAAAAAATATCATCAGCCATTGCATCTGGTCCTTCAATAAAAATGATCCTCAGTATAAATGAGATCAGCCTAGGGCCTCTGTATTCCTAATGTGCAACCAAGTCTATTTGAGTCTATTTACTGTATATTTTACATGCGAGTATCTACCTGGAATGACAATCCATTACTTTTACAGACTTTTTTATCCACGACCTCCCCGTTCAGGAAAAGCATGCCTAGTGAATATAATGAGGCAAGTGCCATTTCTGGATAGGGTTGTTTTCCTGAATTTGAAGAATTTGTTACTGCGTAGATCCAACTCCCCAATACTATACCTGCCAAGGAGCCAGAAAGCACAGAGGGAACTGTGTGCTGGAAGATCTGATTAAACGTATCAAAGACGATTCTAGACAGTCTCTTTTTGCTCATTTGCTTTGTTCAAGGCCACCTCTAAAGACACATTTGAGTCCCTAATGAACTGGGATGACTTCTAGATGAACAAAATCAGGATTTCAGTAATCACAGGAAAAAGAAAACTCATAAAAATCCAGATTATTCTAGTCCCATCTATTTTGAGTCTCTTAATTTTTCTGATTTTAAACATAGTGAATTTTTAGTTCCATGCCAGGAGTATTTTGAATGGTTTTTAACAACAGGCATATAAATGAGGAGTGCAAGGAAGCTTTCTTACCTCACAAAACATAGGCAACTTTTTGGCAAAATCCACCACTCTTGTAATCGCTGGTGTGATAATTTTTGTAAACTGGCTGAAGGCTTCTAAATCCACTTTCCCACCTTCTGGGGCATTAACTATTGGTGCCTGCCCAATATCTTCTGGCTAAGGATATAAACAAAGATATTTAAAGGAACAATCTATCTTAGAGCAAGTATTTTATACTCTTAAAAAGTCCTGCTTGGCGACAGAAGATATGCTAAAATAAAAAATAACACTATTCACTTTACAAGTAATGCCCATTACGCCACAAAACGTGAATTTGTTTGTAAGGCATTTGTGAAAGAGGTGACTGCACAGAAGAATGGGTGACTGGCATGCTGCTACCCATCCTGCATTTTTGTGCACATGCAGTTTCTTCCTTGTGCCTGTCTCTGAATATTTTGTGGGTGTAGCTTATGCATTTTTTGCTTAAAAATATAGACATGTTCTTGTTTCTTACAGGTGCTGAGAATTCTCAAGTTTCTCTAAAAGTGAAGGGAGCTGAGGTGACTTGTTGCCCCCGAGAAGATGCTCAGAGCTTTGCAGAATTGGGCTCTTTCACCTACTCGAAGTTCTGAAATCCTCCCCAGAACAGATTGCCTGGTATCACAGAGCTCCAGGCAACTGCCAAGGCCTGTTTCCAAAACTAGGCTAAAACAACTGATGACTAAGAATGGGCTAACACAAAGCTAGTCTGGATAAAGTGAATAGAATTTGAACTTGTCTGCGTAAAATTTTGGTTGAAAATCATCTGCTGCATGACTTCAGCCCAAGGCTTCTCCAAAAGACAAAAAAAAAGTCGTATTTTGAGGATTTCAAGAGGGACGTACAATGAAATAGTTTCAAGCAGAATCCGCGATGAGTGTTTTTTATTCCAACTGCATTTCAACTTGTTCACCTGATTTTATGACAGCTCGTCAATGTTACCCTGTATTTTAAAAACAGACGTATCAAAGCTGTTCTGTTTCCTAAGTGTGGTTGTAAAAGACCTGCCAACCACCATGCAGAGGTTTCATTTTGTTCACATTAGAGAGTCAAAAACTGGATAAGACCCAGAGAGGAAGGCCTTTAAGACTGATGGGCTTCATGACATTTATATAAGGGCACTTAAACAGGGAAGGTGCTGAAAGTGTTGTCTATAATAAAAACTTGTGCTCGCCAGTTTTTTAAAGCAACACATCATAAAAGATCCTTCCAAAGCTCTGTCACCAATATGAATCCAAATCTAACTTCTTTCAAGAAAAAGCCCAGCAATGTGTTAATAAAGCAAGCACCAATTGTAAAGGAACAATGAAGAGGACTGGGCTCAATTATCTGACGGTTCCTACTAAAAAACTCAAATAATCCCAGTTCTAGGCTCCCTCCCTCCCTGAATCTTGGGAAACTAAACCACATTGTCTGTGTGCTCATGATAAACAACCTTCATCACTTCCAAGCAAGAAGACCAAATGCTTAAAACCACGCATAACATTGTTAGGGAGAAAAAGAGAGAACACAGTATTTTCTTGGGAAAGCCAAAAGAAGTCAGGATCACTAGCTAAAGCTAACGCACTCCAGAAGGGCATGCAACTGGAGACCCCTTGCCACCTAACTCACCTCAACAGGAAAAGAGGTCCGGACCTCAAAAGACCTCCTGCTGTTGAAGAACCAGCCTGAGCTGCCTGAGGACTGACCCACAGCTCCCGGGGCATGCGGTCAGCTCCTCTTGCTCTGCAACAGCTTCTGGCAGGGGCTTTCAAAGCCCTCTACCTGGGGTTGGCAGGCCATCCTGGACTTTCCCTTCAGTGCTCACTGCAAAGTGTCAGTGAGTTCCCTACACTTGCCTTGAAACCACTGGGCTTCAGCATGTGAGCACTGCAAAGAACCAGGAGGCCCTGCATCAAGGGCTGCACCGAGAGAAGTTTGGTCTGGCCTAGGAACCAGCTGTGGAAGTCACAGCTGGTTTCTGAACCGTCCATTACAGCTGCCACCCCTGCCTGTGCCCCATCCATCCCTTCTCCGAGTAGCCCTGTTGTTACATCACCTCATGCCCTGTCTCTGGGCACCCTTTGCTGGAGGCTCCCCCTCCGCTGTGACTGTCTCCAGAGCCTGAAGTCCCTCAGCGACGACATTTTACGTGGCCCAGTCCCTACCAGCTTTCTGCCCGTGTCCTCATTCCCAGCCCGAACCTCAAGCTCCCCGTGCTTTATCCCAAACCAGAAGATACTGAAAGAACAGCACTCCTGCCTAAGTAACCAAACGCACTATTGCAGCTGCTTCTTGGTCTGCTAAAACCAGCGCTGCAAACCTTGCTGTGCAGCACCACTGGAAAGTGCTCCGCTGCTTCTTGCCAGCATCACTGGCTGTGGTTTCCCGACTGCACGCTACTACGAACATGCAGCCATTCATATAGAAATTTAGACAGTGCCACTGGAATTAACAAAACATTATAAAAGGGATCAGCTGGTTTGAATATATAGTTTCTCTTAGCTATTTAACAGTGGGTTGAGATTCCCCTGGTGAATTGGGCAGCAGGAGCCTAGGCTTGCAAAAAATGAGTATTCTCTATCTGATTTGGTATACACAGACTGTTAAAGAGCCTGTGTATTCCTGAAACGCAGCCTATAATCCCTCTTTTGTGCTGTATAACCATTTTGCATTCTGCACTTATTTCCTTTAAAAGCTGATTTAGAAAAATAAAATAAATCCTTTTCTAAGGCTGAGCATCACAAATCACCATTTATTTTCTGATCCTTAGTTATAGGCTGAAAACTCAAGTCATCTTGTAGTCTGCAATCCCAATGCTATAGTGTATGTATCATCCTGCTTTCATTGAAACTCACTTTTCTTTGTCAAATTTATTTTGATTAATGTGTTCACTTCGGAACAAGGAAGCAAAAAACACGAGTTATTAATAAAAAATATCAGCTTTCACCTAAAACTTTACATTGTTTTAACACTTACAGTATGTTGTATGCTAGTCCCTAGTAAAGACAACTATCCCTAGATATAATATATAAAAAAAGATATGGTATGCATTATAGACTGCTACTGTGTTAATCAGGAGTGAAACAATTTTTCTACTTTTTCTTATCATAGCACATTAAAAGTATCCAGCTGGGTAAGCCATAGCACATTAAAAGTATCCAGCTGGGTAAGCCTTAACTTAGCAACATGCTGTTTATCTTTTGAAATACATAGTCTGATCAAACGCTGAGCTTCAGGCAAGAATAAGCAAGTAGTAACTATAAAAATCATCCATTTTTCATAAATGTCAATACACTGGCAGATATACCCTCTTTGGGGTTGCAATGTTGGGAAGGGACTTCAGAAGAAAGAAAGGAACCTGGCTCCAAGAGCAGTGTAAAAGGCTACAGTCCTTACCAGAAATTTCCTTTTCTGCTTCCAGTGGCTTCCTTGTGCATTGGTGGCCACATGTGCTTCAGTAACAATTTTGATGAGCTCCCATTCCTCATCCGTTGGCTCTGGTTTGTGCCCAATGGTTTTCTGCAGCTCTTCCCGACGTCTCTTCTCTCGATTTTCTTCTATCAGCTTCCTCTTTGCCAACCGCTTGCTGTCATCCAACACCACTAGCAGGGGAAAAAGCATACAAAAATGGCAGGAAGCTCTTAAGGCCGTCTGAACTTGGTCTTTTCTATGCCTGAGATACTAATTGATTACAAACACCTTCACTAATCAGTAAAGAAGTACTTTGGTAAGACCCACCGTTGACACAGTTCTCTTATTTCTCCCTCCAAACTCCATTTTCTCAGAAGCCTGGATTGCAAAGAATGACTTACCCTTCTGGTAACGTTTTGTATACTGCCATTGCCTTCAGTGGTTTATTCCACCAATAAAACTAATATGTAAAAGCTTTGTGAGGACTCAGACAAAGTGCTCCTATAACGGACTTGGAGTAATCTGTGTTGGGAAAGACGTGCTTTTGTTTTCTTTAAAGTAGTATCAGCACGCTCACTGCTCTGAATTGTGTAGAATGTGTTCTTGTAATCCAGCAGAAGGTAACGTGGATTTTAGAAAGTGGGAGTACTTATTCACAGGAGGCTCAACTGCCCATTGCATGACACGATGAGAAACAATCTGCCTTCGGCTCTTTCCTTAAGCCCTACAACGGGTGCCGTCCTGTAGCACTCCCCTACAGCCCTGCTACTTCCAGTGATGCCAGACACGCAGGCCCCAGGGCTGCACGTCCCTGACCACCACTGAAGGTTTCGTCCCATTTTCCATGCAAACGTGAATAGCCCATTTCAACAGACTGGCCCGCTTTAGCAGAGGAGGACCGTTCTGATCCACAACTGGTGGCAGGCAGGCAGGAGCAACGAAAGCCCTGCTTACACGCTTCTGTTCACACATTTTAACTCAAAGGTGGGAGAAAGGTGAGCTGGCCTGTCTGTCGTGCTCAGTGACAGCTCCTTTGGCGCGTACGTATGTGGGTGCAGCCCCCAAAGGCCACACCAGCTGTACGGTATTGGCACCCGCCGGTCAGAACCAGACTCAGAGAAACTTCTCACCCTGCACAGCCGCCACCTGGCTGATGCTCACCACTGCCCGCTGCGTCAGACTGGGCTGGATGCAAACTGGTGACCCAGAGTTATCCAGCCCCCCCTCCTGAAGGTCCACCTGGCTAACATGAAATTGTGTCATTTCTTCTATTTCCCTCTAGAGAGAAGACACTGTTACACATTACATTACCAATGAAAAATACTAAGTTAGAATATTTTTCTGTTGTTTATTGGGCCTGTTTTCCTGTCAGTTCTTCTGCAGAGGATTACGCCGGCAACAACCATTAACATTAATGCACAGGGGGATTTACATGACTTCCTCCCATTTGTACTAATTGAAGTTATCGGTGTAAATCCCCATGCAACGGCAGGAAAAGAAGACCCCTAAGGGTTAATCTTACAGCCATATGTTCTAGTTCTTTAGAATGAGAGTCAAATTCTTTGCAGTAGATAACTTCTTCAGGGCTAAAAATAAAACAAACAACTGCAGGATGACTCATACGAGGACATTCAATTTCACATCCTCCAGAATTTTCTAAACAAGATATATTTTTTTCAAGCAAAGTGTCCATCCAGATGCATTTCTCCCTCCTCTCCTCCAACGAGTGAACATTCCTACTGTTACTCAGCCTGGTAAGGCCAGGAGAAGGTGCAGTCTGGTGAAGGATAAACAAAAAATTTCAGCCCTATGAAAGTGGTTTGATGCAATGAGCATAATTCCCTGGTACGAGTTATTAAAAACAAAAAAGTGCTGGCAGTTCTGCTCTACTTTAACAATCTTCACCAATCAACATACTTTAAGCAAACACACACATTAAAAAAAAAAAAGGAGAAAAGAAAGAAAAACAGAAGAATATACTTACAATCTGTTGCCATGCCAACAAAGATACATTTTTTGAAGCGACATTCCTGGCACTGATTTCTTGTTACTTTGTCTATCACACATTTTCCTTCATATTTACAGGAATAGGTTGGATGGAGGTTTTTCTGAATGGTTCTTCTAAAAAAACCCTAAGTGCAATAAATAAATACATTGGAAAGCATTAGCACTGTGAATTTTTTTGAAATTGGGAGCCACTTTAGTTTGCTAGGAATGTACCTAAGTATGCAAGATAACATACTTCATTCCATGAAACTCTCAAAGAGGAAAAGAACAACCCAGTTTTATACTGTATGGCGTTTCTTTTCTGAGTTTCATGAAACATTTCCTCCCTACAAATTAAAAACATATAGGTAAGTAAACATCTTAGGTAAGTAAAGACACAAGTAATGCTGTCTTGAGGGACGAATACTGTCTACATGTCTTCTTGAAGTCTCATGTTTCCGTGTGTTAATTTTTTTTGTATTTGACCTAGAGAGTTTATTTTTAGCCCCTTTCTAAATTACAGAATCATTTCGAGGGATATTAAGAGGCATATACATACTTCTAATTAAAGAGCAGCTTCTGCAAATAGTAAGAATGGTGGTGTGTATGTGACACTAAAGGATTAAGAACTAACAGTTCTACTCTTTTCTTTCCATCAAAGCCAACCAACCAACCAGCCAACCAAATCTGGGCAAGACTAAGAATTTTGCAAACACAATTTACACAATCTTTGAGTTTGGTTCTAAATAATGGATCCATAATTTTAAAATTATCTGTATTTCTGAGAAGAGGATTTAATTCGTATTTACCACAGACCTCTGTATTCAAAACAAACATCACGAATAAAGATCCCTCTCTATATAAATCCATTCTATCTATCTATCTGTCTACCTACCTACCTATCATAATATAGATCTATATTGCCAATTGCAACATCGATATGAGGTCAGATCCTAAGCTCATGTGAATTGATGTAGCTCCACTGAATTCACTGATTTATACACCCCATAGACCCTGGCCTTAGGTAAAGAAATCAGATACAACTTATCTCTGAACATTATAGACCTAATCCTGGTACTAATTTCAACATGACTTTTTTCATCGACTTCCACAAGAGCTGGATAAACTTCCCAAGACAGCAAGATATGGACAAGATGGCTGTAAAGCAAGAAATCTACACGTCACTTTAATGTCAAGTTTCACCATTGTCTGATACCATCTACATTCAGCAACGCAGCTTGGGACCACCTTGACATAGAGAACACACTGGGACCCTGGTCCTCTTTGACTGAGGCCACTGAGAATGGCTTTGGTTTCAGTGAAAACAATGGCAAAATTCTAGTGAGATTTTACCTAATGAATAGTCTCTTCAGCTGGGATTTTATCTAATGAATAGTCTCTTCACTTCACTAGGCGAAAGGCCTGTTTTTACTTATGTTAAATAACACCCAGTAAAATCTTATAGCAGTGTGTAATTTCTTTTAACACAGAATGTTGAATTAGGATGTACGGATAAGTCTGTATTTCAGCTTGAGCTCCTAACTCCAGTGAAGACAATACAGAGCCTTGCCCTCATTACAGTTTTATCTTACAAGATCCAGCTCGAGCTAAGAGTACAACTCTTTCTTCCTTAATAAAGGCAAGACCTGAAATCTCAATTAAACTGAGTTGCATAACACATGTGTGTGAGCCTTTGCAAGACTGGGACCTGTTGGGTTGAGCCAAAATCCAGGAAATCACAGGCAAGATGTCCTTATGTGGGGTTTGGATCAGGTCTCAAACTCTCATCTGCCCAACAACTGGATTTGGATCCACTCTCAACCCTCTGACGAATTCCTAGAGACAGGACATGCCCCTCTCTTCCCTGAAGATCAAAGGCGGCTCTGGACAACCAGGGACACGGGGTAATCTCTAGTTACAGCAGAGATGGGAAAAACTCTGATGAAACCCAGGAAGTGGTACTGAACTTCTGTTTTCCAAACCTTGCATGGGACAACGTAGCTCTAGCTTTACAATGGCAAGGCTCTTCACCACCTGTGTTGGGACCAGCACATTTCACCTTCCCATTTCTTTGCATTCTCAGAAACTTTTTGCAAAAAACCTCTTTGATCATCTCTAGATACAATGAGATAAGGAAGCTGCTCTCTGTATTTGTCCAAACACTTCATCACAGAAGTGTTATTTTCATCAATAAAAGAAAGCACATTTCATTGTAAGGCAACTACTCTCTTCCTAAATTCCTTTACTATGCACCACATAGCAATAGATGCAATGGGTACAGTCTGGAGAAACATTTCAGTGACATCAGAACTCACTGTTGGTTTATTTGTGTTTAAATTCCTTACAATTTACTCTTCAGAAATCATGAGTGAGGCTGCTTTGTTCATGAGAGCACTTGCCAAAGCAAATTTTTGGCTGTCAGCCCTGACTAATGTTGTTACAAAATTAAAGTGATTTTGAGTGGAAGCAACTAGTAAATGTCAAATTCATTGAGAATTGATTACATATAACTTTGCTGATAAATCATACAACTTCAAGTGTGTATACAGCTCCTCCAAAGCATGGATTGAAATTGTCCACACAAAAAAACCCATCTTGTACAATGAATACATTTGCAAGAAGAACAACAAATCAAATCAAAACAAAACAAAATGGTCTGTCTGTAAGCCAACTATAAGTAGGAGAAAGAAATTAATTACTTTTTGCAAATTGTTAGCTCAGTTCCTTGTGCACATAAGCATTATTTTAAATTGTGCATCAGACAGAAGAACTGTATCTGAAGATAAAAGTAGATTTTGTACGCTGTATCTTTACAATAGCTGGTAGGCATAAAAAGAAATACTTCAGTTGGAGTAACAAAAACCTTAGGAGGAAAGCTGGTGAGAGATATAGCTGTTCAGCTGGGAGCAAAAGATATTTCATAATGCCACAGTGTTGCTTACTTCTCATTATATCTGAATTAAGTCATATTCATACATTTTATGTATTGTTATCATCTGGTATATGGGATGCAAATGTGTAAGAATCACTTGTTCAGTTCCAGTTTTTTTCAGATATACATATTTTTTCATACATATTATGTATGTATGTGTACAAAACCATTATGAATATTACCACAAATCTGCTATACATAGGATATTTAGGTCTTTGTGCATTTTATAAATGTAACTTAGGGCAATGCTGTACAACTGAAGGAACTACTTCAACACAAGAGTTACTGTGATGTGGAGCTCTAAAGCCAATCCAAACCCAAAATCTCAGATCCAAATATTCCAGACTTTGGGGATGAACAGAATACGACTTTTGTGGCTTAGTCCCATGACACTAGTCCATGACATGTGTGGTCCCATTTGTTTAGAAAAACATAGTAATTTTTTATTTCTGCAGGAAAGAATAGCTTTCTTACAGGATCTCAAGCTATTCAGGCAAATTTATGGCAGTGAAATCATGTAAGATGTGCCTGATTGTGTTACTCAATTTTTTKTTTTTWTATTTACTTGCCTAAAGCAATCTCTTTTTGAATTTTGCATGTAGCTTTGGAGATGCAATTTAGGGCTGAAAGCATATTTCAATATGCTTAAGTTAAAGAAGTCAAAATTTTTTTGAAACTGTTTTAACTGGGTGTCAATGCTTCCCAAAGTGACGGATGTTACTGTTGTATGAGCATGTGGAAGGGATTTTGATTTTTGCTTCTTCACAGTGATGATGAGAGGCACTAGAACACTGTTAATCGCTACAGACTCTTCATGGCCATAGGCAGAATCTCAGCTATTGCATAAACAGCTTCACTGGAGTTGCTGGGAGTATGCTGATGTACACTGGCTGAGAACACGGCCAAAGAAACATTAAAAAATGGAAATGTAAAAGCTAACAGTTAAACAGCAACAACAAAAATCTAAATTTCTCGTTTTCTTTTCAGAAGCAAACACTGCAAAAATCAACTATATTCCTTATGCATATGAAGAGCAGTGGCATAGCCAGCTACGGCTTATCATCAGTACTGGATGTTCTTATTCGCTTCTAATCTGTCTTTGTTTTATTTGACAGCACAGTTCAGGAAGTCTGTATAATGGAGGAGCTGGAGAGCTATTTCTGATTCCCACTTTCCCACTGTGCCATTTACCTTGCAACCTTCGCAAGTGATGCAGCGATAATGATATCCGGTGGCTTTGTCCCCACATACTACACATAGCTCATCCTTGTCTAAGTAACTGGGTATATACCCTGTAAAGAAAAAGAGGACACGGCATGTAAACTCGATATAAAATAATGATACATTTGATAAAAAATATATTAAAATCCACCGCAGATCTTGTCTACCAGCCCCATACTTCTGAACTCACTGAATTTCCCAAATAAAAACCTCATACTATGTTACAGACTTATTTAAACACAGTCTATAATATCTTCTACTTTTCAGACTGTTTCAACATCTACTGGTCAAGAGGGAGAAGTTGGAACATGATTGCTCTCTCCTGAGTGAAATACTACCTCAGAAAAATAAATATATTTATTTTTACCTCAAAGGCTTTGATGTAAAAAAATAAACAGCAGCGAGACATATAGTATATTTCTCTTTTCTGTTTCACAAAACCCCCGATATACTTGTATACTGAAGATGAGACTCCAGGTTGCAGGGTGACTCAGAGACCTGGTCGTAAGAAATATTTACTGAGAGATCATTTGTTTCCAAACAGCTCCACAGGTGTGGTTAGAGAAGTACCAACAACAGATAGCCCAAGCTGTATTGATCATTCCTTACCTGGGCGTGTTCCACAGGAACATTTAATATAGCCTGAATTTAGGGCAAAATACGTTGGCATTCAAATATGTGTATGTGTGTGTACATGCATGTGTTAGAATGACATTTTCTCTTCTGAAGTGGTTTACCAGACACCCAACGAATGAAATCAAATATTACTGCTATGAAAAACATTGGCAATGCTTGGCTCTTCTCCCACAATGACATTTGTTTTGATAACATAAACATATTTTCAATTTGAGCAAAAAACCAAAACAATTCTGATGGCAACCAAAAAGTAATTCTAAACTAAAGAGAACTTTGAAACAGGGTAAAATACAAACCTTTCAAAATAAGTGTTCCCATGACTCATAATTAATGGACTTATGGTACATAACTTTTCCTTCTGAAAAATCTCTCTGTAAAGATGTAACACAGAGATCTCAGATTCACTTTGAGGGGAGAGAGGAAAGTGCAGCTATTTGTGTAACCACATAAGACTATTAAAGTGTAGTAAATATTTCACAGAATCCCAGAATGGCTGAGGTTGGAAGGGACTCTGAAGGTCATCTTGTCCAACCCCTCTGCTCCAGCAGGGACACCTAGAGCCTGTTGCCCAGGACCGTGTCCAGACGGCTTTTGAGTATCTCCAAGGATGGAGACTCCACAACCTCCCTGGGCAACCTGTGCCAGTGCTCGGTCATCCTCTCAGTGAAAAGAAAAGATTATTTTCTTGTGTTCAGATGGAATTCCCTGTATTTCTATTTGTGCCCATTGCCTCTTGTACTGTCACTGGGCACCACTAAGAGTATGGCTCTGTCTTCTGCCTGGGGGATCAGGTATTTATACACATTGCTATGACCTCCCTGAGCATTCTCTGCTCCAGGCTGAACAGTCCCAGCTCTCTCAGCCTCTCCTCGTACAACAGATGCTCCGGTTTCTTCATCATCTTTCTTTGCTGGAGTCACACCAGTATGTCCATGTCTTTCTTGTACTGGGGAGCCCAGAACTGGACCCAAAACTGCAGATGTGTTTCACTAGAACTGAGCAGAGGGGAAGGATCACCTTCCCTGACCTGCTGGTGATGATCTTCCTAATGCAGACCAGGATGCTGTTGACCTCCTTGCCTCAAGTACACACTGCTGGCTCATGTTCAACTTGATGTCCACCAGGAACCCCCAAGTACTTCTCTGCAAAGTGCTTTCCAGCCAGTTGGCACCCTGCCTGTACTGCAGCATTTACTATTCCTCTGCTGGTGCAGGATTTGGCATTTCCCTTTGACGAACTTCAACAGATTCCTCTCATCCCATTTCTCCAGCCTGCTGAGGTTGCTCTGAATGGCAGCACACCTATCTGGTGCACCAGCCACTCCTCCCAGTTTTGCATCACCTGCCAACTGGCTGAGTGCAATTTATGAGTGCAATGAGGGAGAGTCCTTTGGATGTGGCTGCCTGTAACATTATCCCTTGCCACTGGCTTGCTGAACCCATCTGTAGCATCACACGTTAGACTAGACTCCAAGCTTGCTGTCTTTGTGCAGCCCTCACACCAATATGGCTCGGTACAGCTCAGGGACTCGGCACACCACAGTCTCATGGAGAGCAACCAGCAACAAGACTCAGGGCAGCAGAAGGCTGTTGGAGGACGCTGCAAGGGGGGTGGTCGTCATCTTCCTGTGACTAACATGCCAGAGGATCAGCTCAGTAACAGATAGCTTACATGAAAGTGCCTTCCTAGGGCTACACTTGCCAGAGGTCCTCCAGACAGAAAAGCCCAAATCAGAGAGAAAATACTTGAAAATAACGGAGCTTAAAATAATTGAACTTTCTGCGGGCTGGTGAGTGGATTAGGAGAAAATAAAGAAGTAAGAAAGCAGAAAGTATTTGTATGGTCTACTTTGTATGTCTAGTTTGAGCATAATCATGACAACCTCTAATTATAGAGGAACATATATCCCTCTTCAGCAGTGCTGGGAAGCAGGAGCACTCTGAAGCCATGCCTGGGTACCTGCATCTCAGGTTTGCCAATACTCCTACTGGTATCTGTAGTGGGAAAGGGGAGTGGGGGAATGAGCACAGATCTTACTGATGTATCGTACTAGTCTATAATATGGCAAAAGATCAGATTTACATTCAGGTTATATTTCTCCATTATGAACACGTTGCGTTTGGATAAAGACTGGTGGACACGTGGAGCTGGTTCTGTGACCTTGAGGGAAGAGAGACAGCAGGGTTTCGACTCTAATTTACATCACTGACTCCTAATGGACATTATGCCAGTGAGGGATTAGCAGAGGCTATTATCTCCATCCTGCCCCCCTTTTGCTCACACCTGCCTCTGCACATGCAACACATACACAACACGGAGCTGATACAGGAGGCAGCAGAGTCAGCAAAGGGATGAAGAATTTTCCACTAAATTTCTTCTAAAGATTAATGGCTTCTTGTTATTGCTGGTTACTGCTATTCATGAAATGCAGACTTAGCGTAGCATAGACTAAAATTCAGTATCCCTGGTTTGCTTCCTCAAGATTTACTTCTGAATTAAATGCCTTGATATTTCATTAAGTATATAATCTGGTTAGCACTGCTCATGTAATGGCAGCTTTGTTCTATCGGAGGAGCAGGAGACCACTTGTCTAAACCACTTCTTTAAATACATAGAGTAGCTTGCACATGTGACCACTGGTGTCCATCTCCTTGGAGTTTCATAACTTTATCCAACCCAGGAAACAGTCTCCAATCTGGCAGAAAAGACAGATCTCCCACAGGCACTCCTAGTCAGAAACTAAAAATGGCATCCTTACATCCAACCACTTTCCCAATTTTGCTTTATCAGAAGTGTTAAGTGCCAGCTATCTAAGCTAATTAAATGTTAAATGTTATGTTCATCACTTTTCCAGGATTGTGCCCATGTCACAAGGTAAGCACATACTTTGAACTCTTCTACTGATTCAACAGGAAACGTGGATAGAAAACTCTTATCCCAAGAAATCAGTGCCAATCAAAGTGTGCAATAAATATCTTTTTTCTTTCTATTACAAATCTGAGAGTGATATCCACACTTTTGTATGTTTTAACCCTCCTTCCAACAGCTAATGGGGTCAGAAAGTAAAAAAATTGGACCTTCAGCAGTGTTTTAAAAAGATATAATTCAGACAAACAGACATTATGCCAAGAGGAATAAGGGGACCTACATTCAGTTCTTACAAACTGTAATGTCCACTGTAAATAATTTCTAGTAGCTGCAAATACCCAGTGTGACCCCTGTATAAATTCAATGCAATTTCATTTGTAAGAAAGACGTGCAGATAAGCAGCCTCAGTGCGTTTGTGCTGCTACTCAGAGTTAGAAACAGTATCAGCAGGAGGAAATTCAACAGAGTTTTTCTAAAGTTGGTACCAGCATGGAAGCTATGAATAGTGCAATGAAGATTCTTGGGGAAGCCGTGGATGGCAGCAGAGTTGTGTGTTGGATGGTTTGAAGAAGCAGCAGAGCAACAGACTTCTCTCACTCCTTGCAGCACTTGGGGAAAATAGAGGAGGGGCAGACTAACAGGGACTTGTCTCTCACATCAGCAAGTACTTTGGCATCTTATGTGTTTAATAACTCTGAACCAAAAATAAAAACTCCTGTGTGGAAGAAGCAGATGCTGTCTGGACAGAATAACCCAGGTGCTCTCTTATGAAAGAAGAATGTCTGATGACAAATCTCATGGGAACATTGGGTAGGCTCCTATTTCTGGTGTTCATATTTCATCCTGTATTTCTTGGTCAAGAACTACTAAGTAAATAGCTAAGAAGAACCATTCAAAAGCAACATCAATGCCATTGAACTGTACAGTAGTAACCAAAATGGTTCCTTGGTCTTTCAAGCCTCTGTCTGCTGTGTTCTAGCATCCTCATGGACCATCATTTGGTGCATCCTCTGTGATCCTCAAAGTTAACTATTTATCTGTCAAGTATGACTTGACATTGTTCATCCCAATACCCACCTTGGATCTTTGCTTTGAGTGGAGAACACCAATGAATGACCTTGACCTGCCATGTCTGGTGTTTCCCCTGCAGCCTAAAGTAACTCCTTTGCTCCCCAGACTCCCACCTGCCAGTCCGTCTAATCTTACTGTCTTGGCAAAGCTAAGTACTCAGCAGGATCAGTTGCCCCTATCTAGAAGAATATGTTGTATAATCCATTATAACCAATCTTGATGGTAATTTACAGTATCTTTTAAATTGTAACTGTAGCTTTGTAGAGGTATGGCAAGAAACAATTCCCTTCGATAGGAAAATGCGCAATGAGTTTGCCCCAGCAGCCATAAGGACAGAATGAGATCTGCTAACCTATGCAGTCATCTGAGGTACTCTGTTTCATTAATATTGTATGCCTACACTCTCAAATTACCATTTGCAGGAATGATACCTTAAAGCAGTATATGTGACCCTGCACAGTGTAACAGATTGGAGAGACACAAATGAGACACTCGGTGGCTATTCTCGCCCGCCCCCCCTGCAACAAGGCAAAGAAAAGCTATTTAAATGAAAACAACCCCTGAAAAATGATGCTGTTTTTTAACTCTGTACCGGGCACACATTAAAAAAAAAGCATGTTTTGAGAAAAGTAAAGAACTGATTTCAGTTTTGTTAAAGTATCATTGCACAGACTTTACATCTCCAGGTCTCTGTCTGTACAGATAATGTAATATTGGCTTAGGGATTAAACCACACCTTAACAAATTCTAGGACCCAAACCGTATCTGACTACCAAACAGGGATATGAGTGACATCGATGCAAACAAATTATGTCTGTACACCAGATGTTCCTTATTAGCTTGTCCTGATCCACCATAGGCTTATACCTTGCAAGCAGAAAAAGCCATTTTTTCCTATTGCACAAGGACACTTCTGTTTTAAGACCATTATTCAGTATTTTGATTTTCACTGTACACTGGCAGAGTCATGTATTAAATATATTCCCTGAAATCTTTCTTTCCCCCATCTGGTATGGTTTTGCGTGACTAGAGACCACTCACTAAAATGAGGAGTTTAGGACTATCAGTAAGCTCGTATTCACTTACTAGACACTGCAGTATGAAAATGAAAAAGATGAAATTAATTACTACCTTTAGAATCCCCAACTGTATTAGAACTGAAAAGAAAATTCATACTGCTGTTCTACCGATTCCATAGTCACACTGTAACTCTTTGCAAATTATAAAAAATTACAAGAACCATCCAGATATCATCCTTGATACACTTGTGTAGAAAAAGCTTAAATAGAGTGTTTATCAGAGAAAGCACAGAGCCGAGTGAGAAAAAGTGTACTCCATTCTTGTTTGTGCTATTATCAATATTCATCTGAAAGGCTGGGCTGATACACTGATCCTTGTTTCCCACTTTCTTTAAATTACTCCCACTGAGAAAAATTGCTTACTTCTCCATCGAGCTTGGAAGCACCAAGAACGTTGTTAAACAGATCCACACATTTCTTGTTAGCTAACTGGCTTGCTTGTCTGCAATTTTGATCTTTGTTGACATTCTTTGATTTATGGAATTACTAAAATTTGGCAAGAGATTCTGCAAAGATAGAATTTGGAACATTTTTTATAGCCTCTTCTCCCTCAATGACTTTTCTATGTGTTAACCCTGTTTTTTGGGCTGAGTCAGAAACCGTATCAACAGCAGTGCATTTTGCACAGATGTGCTGAAAACACTTTAGCCCTAACTGTGTTATCACTTAAACTGCTGTGATCGGTACTGTACTTCCATCCATTACCAACTACAGGTACAAAATGCACTACTGTATGAGTCAGACCATGCAATTTTTTTCCCCAAAATTATTTAAATGTTTTTAGAGACCATAGCTTAGTATCTCAAGTAACTTACTTATTTGGAAATCTAAGCCTCACTGAACATCAGTTTTACTACTGATACAAAAGCAAAGTATGACTTAGTTCACCTTCCCATCCTTCATTTGGTTGTGGAAAGGTTACACTAAAGGAGCTGAAAACACTTCTTCGACTGACATTTTTATTAAAAAAGAAACATGTAATTCCAAATGCATAATGATTTGCTGAATAAGATGCAATTTTTCTGATCAGTGCTATCATCTCCTTAGATGGGTGGTCAAGAGCAAAATTAATCATTTTTAAGCCCAAAATAATTGTTAACATACTGGGAGCTGCTCTGCTGCAAAGGCCAAGATGACAAATGCTCAGTGTTTCTGTAAATTGATTATGTGCACACATACTCCCTGCACTGATGAGAAGACATTTTGACATAACCTCCATGTTGCATTTTCTTAGCTATTCAGAAAGTACCCTAATGTTTTCACACCGCTGAGAACTCAGTTTGGACTAATTCAATCGCATACTCTAGCAGTCATACAGTATGTATTCTCAGCTGCATGTAAATTGCCTGAGAAAATATAAAGGGAAATAATAATGACAATTACAATCATAATAATAACAACAATAATAACTTTCAAAGCCCCATTCTCCCACCATACCAAGAGCCCTTAAAAAGGTGGCATAAACCTCACCTTGTATCTGGGAAGCAAGGTGAGACGCAGGGCTGCGGAGCTGGCACTGCTACAGCCCGACTCAAGAACTCTCACCTGCAAACCCTTGGTTTGGGGGCCAGCCTCTGGTTACTTCTGGTCYGCCCCCACAGAGCCTGAAGTTAAAGCCTAACTTCACAGACACCTGTGGGCATCTTTCGTTAACGTTGTCTGGGAAATGCCTGTGCAACAGGACGTGAAAGCCAACTCTCATCCCCGTTTTAACTTTGCAGACCTACTTCCCACGTTGTCCAAATGGCCAAAACACCGCGCACACACCCAACGTGGGGATACTGAGGTTTCTGGACCTCCGTACATATTTCTTTTGTACTTTCCTGACTGCACTACCTCTACCCTGTCACTGCGTGCTCCTCCTCACTGTACGGGCGGCGTGAGGAGATTCAGGGACACTTTTGCCTATCTGCTCAGCCTCTGCGCAAGGGTAGGGTGGCACGGGCTCCCCTGGAGCATCACCCATCCAGCGTGCAGTGCTGCAAGCTCATCATGGCCGGCGGCACCGTAAGAGGGGAAAAATATTCCAGTTTAAGCTCTCTGGGACAGAACTGGGAATAGCTCCTCATTCTCACGATGATGAGCCCTGTTCTGTTCATCAGATTTCACAGACTCATGTAGAAAACAAAGTGTACCTGGTTGCCTGTCTCCTATGGTAGGATCAGGTCCAAAAGGGCTTCCTTCATAAAACAGTAAGCTCTCGCACGAATATTGTGCAGCTACCTTTTAACAGCATACACTACAGCACAAAAGATAATGGAACAACAAGCAGATGCAGAGCTAAGACCACACCTCCACCTCTTGATTTTCTGAGCATAATTTTCGCCTTTAAAATTCAAGTCTTTCATCAGAATTTGTGACAGATAATCASGAAATAATAGTTTTTAATGTACTGTAATAACTGGAGCAGCTTAAGTGCTTTCTTATATTTTAGAATAACTGGCTATACTTTCTAAATACTTATTTTTTCTCCTTTAGTGACACACTGTTGAGGTCTTTGGTTCTTGTTTTTTAAAGTTATTTTCTGAATTCTTTTAAAGTGACATAAAGATAGAGAAGTAATTAAACTCCCTTTCATAAATGATAACTTTTTCAGCATATTACATGTTGATGTTTTTTTCTTCCCTGAGGGAAAAGAATACTTTAACCATTTACTAACTAGCAAAAGTTTTGACAGGAAAAGACTCCATGTGCTACTACTGTAAAGTACAATCTGATTTGAACAGCATATTACTGAGATTACTACAAATTTCAGGGGACTAACAGAAATACCAACTGCAACAATCAAGACTCCTCATGAACACCTGCTTAGGGACTTAATTTTGCTTTGATGGGCTATTACCAAGGCTTCTCTAACAAACTCCCTCGTCCCCCCCAGATCAATTCTGGATCAATACAGGCACACATGCCCTGTGTAGAGCCTTCTGTTCTTAGGACAGGATTAAAAGAATAGTAAGTTTTATGATAACCTAAAAAAAAAATAGAAATTAAAAAAAAAAAAAAAAAAAAAAAAAAAAAAAAAGAGAAAAGATGCACATGTCCCACACAGTTTAGATCTCTTCTGCTTAACAAACTCAGCATTTGCAAAGGTTTGACAGAAGGGAGGCAACTTTTTATTGATTATCACAGTAATAAGGCTCTAAGGAATCCCAAAGCACGTTGCTCAGTCTCTGTGAATGATCAGTTAAAAGACTGCTTGAGAGCTGGCTTCCACCAAAATTCATGCCATTTCTCAGTGAAACTGGGGTAGTAGAAAACAAGGGCACAGAAGCAGTTTTTAAAAACAACTCTGTGTTCTTTCAACCAAAGAAGTACAAAAACTTTAAACAGAGCAGATGTCAGGTGTCTGAGTACTGAAATAACTTACTTAAAGCTCTGATCTAGGTATATCAATTATTATTTATAACCTTTAACATTATACATTATGAAAAATGTATTCCTTCACTGAATTTGCAATAGCAAGTCTTTATTTTCTCTAAGTTAATCCTGAGTACTATTTTTCTTTAACCAAAAATAAGACATGGGAAAAGACTACAAAGAGTTATAAATTCATTAGTTAAAACCCAATAGCAGATAAATAACCTTAAAAAGCATTTAAAGTGTTGCACAATACAAAAACATGCATTATCCAGAACTACATTTAGTCTACAATTTGATCATGTTCTTACAGCTTCCTAGAAAGGGTTTTTAAAAAAATATTTCTTTTAGTATGAAATACAATGCTGTTCAAAGTATAAAATTAAGACATTTTTCTACCAAACACATAGATTTATTGCACCAAGTGGTAATGAATATTGCCTGCACAAAGGAAAATATTTCAGTTTTCCATGTAGTTAATAAGATTAAACAGTCTACTTTTTACTACAAAGCCACTTCAAAAGTAGTAAATGGTGTTTTCTCTATCTACCTAGTTACATCAGATTCATCCGGGTTTTGGATAACTGCATACAGAAAATCTGGTCTTAATAGAAAAAGGACATTATGTTGGTACAACAGACTGTGTATTTTTATTCTTTAATAATGTGATTTTAAAGAAACGCAGAGAACATATACTCTGTATGCGTCAGTTTGCTTGTCTGAGTTCAGAACGAATAACACCGAAAACATTTCCAAGTGTTTGTTGGTATTTTGGGCTCTTTTTGAATCTGCTTTGCTTACTTGAAAGCAAAAGAATAAATTCTAAAAACAAGCAATGATTTAACCCTGAGGGAGCAGATACTGCACTCTGATTAACTCTCTCAAACATATTGATTAGATGAACTTTTTGGATGCAGAATAGTCTTTCTTGCAGTGATACATTATTGAATTTTCGGTCTTTTTTGCTTTGCATAATCAGAAACTACACGGTTTTCACTTAAAAGACAGTAACTCTATGAAACGTAATCATTTTCCCATCCATATTTACAGTTCTATTTTCAAAATATTTTGCCCGAGTTGCTGAGTAAACAGAGTTCACATTTACTGATAACAAGGACACACACAAATTGTTTGTATGTAACCAGAAACACAGCTTTACGATGCAGAATATATAATAACGACATTTCAGAAGAAAAACTTTCTTATCCAGCTCACTGGTGAATAGCAAATGAACTTAATAGCCCCAGAAAGCAGAAAACAAGCAATATATTTGCAAATGTCTTTTATAGATTAAGAAAAAGTGCTTGGAAATCCTCATCGCTCACAGAAAACCTTACAATCACCTAGCAACCTATGTTACTGCTGCTTTCAATTTTGAACAGGCAGCCTTCACATTCAAAGATGTATCTAAGCCAACTGATGCAACTGTAAGTTTAAAGCAAAACAAAAACAAAATCAGCGATTTTCTTTTTTTGGTTATTTAAATAAATTGCCCCTACCTTTCTTCTGAGAGTACGATGGCGACTGCACTTGAGAAAAAGTAGGTTTTTCTTCGGTGAAATATTCAGGTTGGTTGTACTGATTCAGGGCCATGTCCATGTCAGAGTACTCGCTTTTAAACACGTTTCCAGGGTAACTACAGGTATAAGGCTGATTCACCGCCCAGGCCTGTTCCATATATATGTTGTTACTGTGCAGGACCTGAGCATCACAACTGCTGTAACCCTGATTATCTTCGATATATGTGCAATAATCAGTGGACTGCATATAGCAATTGCTACCAGCAGCTGGGTGCACTTCATATATTTCTTGCATACAGTAGTTCATTTTGTTACCCTATCTCAGCTTCTACTTTACGTACACATACACATGCATACACACGCAGGCATGCATACACATGGAACGGGAGAGGAGCAATGAATATACACCAACAAAGTCGACTGCAAAACAGCCCGTTTTACTTTGGAGCAGCACCTGATGTGCTAAAATCCTATTTATATTGGGACGGCTTGTGAACTCCCCTGCCAGTCAAACATATTGGGAAGCAGATTTATGACAGTCAAAGGTCTTAATCTGTGACTGTAAGTTAATTCCAAGGGAAGATGGCAGGCAGGTAGCAATGACCACCAGACAAAGAAGCGACGTCCCGACAACCCTCCCGTTGCCCTGTTTGTCTGGAATAATCATTTTATAAACCATTTCCAGCCTTTTCCAATATGATTAGAAAATGATTACTAAGGCGAGGACACAGTTATGTCACTGTAGTTGTCAACTTAAGTGTGAAGCATTATAAAGACTGCTTAAGAACTCCCAGAGGGGATATGCTGAAAATCCTAAAATCAATAATCCTGTTTTTCAGCATTAAACCATAGAAAATCCAATAGTGCTGTGCTGATGACCCAAACAGTAGTCTAGTTTTACAAAATTTAGCAACTTAATCTGTCATCAGCTTTATTGATTTTGTTTTACAGAATTACATGCATGAATCTCCCCAGCCTTCCACACATACGCAATCCTCCCCACTGCCTGGTAATGCATTTACGGGAAAGCAGCTTTTCTAAACTTCAGTGATTTGGGGAGGCAATTTCTGTTGAGTTCAACAGGTGGGAAACGTCAAAATAATATAATTAGCAAAAAGAATACTGCTTAAATATTATCAATAAGCTAATTGCTTTGCTATTCTGCTTTGTCATCTTTTATGTTTCAGTAATGAAGTACTTTTAGAAGTGTATCTTTTTCGACAACAGACTGAGTAGAGTAAGGAGGGTTTTTTGCTCGTTTTGGCTCACCTACGAGCTATGAACATGTCAATGCCACTACAACAAAACCTATATGATCTTATAATTGCTTAATGCATCCCAAACCCTAATACAGTTAATATACCTTGATTAATCAGTCATTCTTTTTGATCTAAAAGAAATATTACTTTATTTTTAACTTACATCACCTGCTATTTGGTTTTTACTAGGCTAAAATATGGTAAAACTTGTGAAGTCAGTAACAAGACGGTATCCCTCTTTAATGTCTGTTCTTATTATTAGGAAGCAAAATTATTACTGATTTGATAATGAGGTCTTAGTTTTCTTATTTCACTCATTTTAAACAATCTACAGGATTGCCAGAATTACCATGTAGGTTGGCCCTTTTTCACCTAGGATCTTAAGTATACACCTAACAACCTTGATGAACATACACCTAAATGGTCCTCAAAAGTTCAGTGAAATAGGTAAGAAAAGGGCATGACATGTACATATTTCTTCCTATCCAGTATTTTTAATGCTTCAGTCTAATGCAAAGAGCCAATGGAGAATTCTCCCTTCCAACGTAGAACCGTAACTAACCTATCTAAATAAGAAGCATTGCCAATTAGTGTCTAATGTACAGGCTAACAGAATTCAGGATAAGTGCTTCTGAGGATCAGAGAAGTTAAAATTCATGCTTGGATTTTTAATTTTTTTTCCTCGAACTATAAAAGAAGCATCTTTAACACACATTTCTTATTACCTTGCTCAGAAAATAGTAATACATTTAGTAAGTCAAAATGAACTCTATCAAGATCAATTCTACTGAAGTCAATGAAGTTGCTTCCAAAATGAACTTATTCTGCTATAACTCTGATAATTTAAACTAACATCTTACTTCATTAAGAGCACTAATAGTTACTGAAATCCCAGAAGTAAAACACAAATGAACTCTCATTCTCCATGCTGTTTTTACCAAAGATCTAACTCAACAAATAGCATTGTGAAATACAATGTGAAAAAGCACACAATAAAAGTTATTTTTCATTTTAGCTCAGGCCCATGATCTAGATTTTACAAACAGTGATTTTGTCTGTGATAAAAAGCATGACTTGGGCAAGATCTGATTTTTCAAGAATGGATGTTCAGCACTTCATAAAAACATGCCCGTGTTTCCTAAGAAACTCTGCAATAGCTGTTTACACATAAATGGTTATGGTTTGGGGGTTTCTGTGATCAGCCGGTAATACTGTAGTACATACAAATGTAACACATACAACCTGCCACGCTTACTTCTCCACACTCCCCAGAAAGAAAACATTCCACAAGTGTAATACGTGGGTTGTTCTTTTACCACAAAACGATCCGTACAGCTAACAGGAATTTATGTGAGAGCTTGCAGAGAGGCGAAGCTGTATTTTACAGGTTAGCAGAGCAGAATACCTAGGTACTTTTACACCACCCAGAAAAGCTTTGGAGAACTAGGCTTTAAATTCTTAGTGGGAATGTTTCCCCACGTGGATTTGTTTTGCCAGATGAGTCAAAATTCCTACAAATTTTCTCTTCT
This sequence comes from Phoebastria nigripes, assembly GCA_035582835.1. Classification (NCBI taxonomy): domain Eukaryota; kingdom Metazoa; phylum Chordata; class Aves; order Procellariiformes; family Diomedeidae; genus Phoebastria; species Phoebastria nigripes. The sequence continues at coordinate 764,204 of JAYKAV010002867.1, read as the reverse complement.
CTTGTTCTTTCCCCCCTGATTTGATTTAGGTTTGTTACTGAAAAACTAAACAGAATTGAGACCATGCGTAGACAGAGYCGTCCCAGCCAGGATGGCACCTGAGGATATGGTATCGCGATGTGGCACAGCCTGTGATTTACTTTCTGTTCCAAAATAAATCCCTCAAACTTTTTTTATTTTCTATTGCTATGTCAATAATGCTTAGAAATGTGTCATATGTACTACTTTTGTCAGAATTACTGTAATACTTGCAAGGAAATTAAATTACATGAAACTGTGAAGAATGAGGAGAAAAAGAAAAACGGATGAGAACCTTTTCTGACAAAAAAAAAGAATGATAAACACTGCCAGGGAATGGGGGTTCCTTACCTGTAATGTGCTAACATTAAAGAGGTTTATAGCACTGCAGATTGTTGTTCCCTTGGAAACAAATCAGTTCAAAAAACATTGCAAAGATTTAACAACTCTATTAAAACTGAAATATTCCTAAAATATTTTCATTCTAATCTCTTAGGGTCCAATCCTGTAGGTCCCTTTCATGTACGACTTTGAATTAAATCATCTGATAAAAGACAGTCAGACAGGGTCTTTATCAGAAGCCTGAAAGTGGAGTAGAAAATAGTATTAACAACTTTTCTTTGTCTTGTATTCTGATTTGAATATTAGAGTCTTTAAATCATGTCATGTTGAGCTTTCATTGCCTTCAGCAATGTAGTATCGCACTTGGAATTTTACTAGTTCACAAGTGTCCGATTATGTGAACACATGGAAATTAATCACTAGCAGAATAAAATCTCCAGTGCTAGCAAACAGGCCAGTGATAAAACAGAAACTTTGATACTGCGGCAGAAGAGGATCCAAAGTTTGAACCCTTCACAGTCTGAAGTGCCAGTTCATTGTATTAAAAAAGGCAGAAATTACTTGCTGAACATGAGTCTTGAATGCCCCAAAGGTTTTGAAATACTCACCCTGGTGTAAATCAGAAGTAAGTGTAGTGCAGTCAGTGATGTTACACTGGGTGGGCAGAAGCCAGGCCGAGAATGCCTGAAAGGAGGTGTCTGCAGGAGAGACTGCCTTAAACTAGACCGTGCAGCTCTTCATTGACTCGTTTTAAAAACTGACTAAAACTTTTAGTTATGAACAATCAAATGCCCCACTAAGCTGCCCTCCTCTTGTGACTTAACTCAGTTACAAAAACCACCAAAATGAACCCACAGAAATGTTAAGGCAAGACAATATTCCTGTGGATGATCCCCCGAGGGAACACCCCAGCCAACCAAGATCCCCCACACACAAAAAAGAAGTGTCATTCAGCGCAGTCCACTCCTGTTGTCTACCTCTACTACCTGGGTGAATGTGTGTATTACCTGCGAGAGTCTCATTCTCCTGACTGTTTCCAAACTGTGCACCCTTGGTCTAGAGTCCTGGCTATCTCAATGCTGCAGTTAGGGCCCCTACGCACCACTTGAAAAGATTCGGCAGTGTCAGTATGTGGGAAGTATTGCAGAGCATTCAAATTAGTCAGGGCCAAGTGCTGCTTCTAAAGGACCACATGGCAGGATCTTACGTTGGCTGTGTTCACGCTTTATGCATACAGATGAATAAAAATGCAGTATTTGGTCAAAAAGTTTTGCACATTTGAACATGTAGTTGCAAGAATKAAACATACCTTTCTAAACTCTTAGCAGTTATGTACGCTTGTATTATCAGCTCCTAGTTTTATAATACATATTTTTACGTGTTACAAAATAACTGTTGTATTTCCTATTTATAGGTTTTCTCATTGCCTGCATTCTCTCGGCCACTTCTGATGAAGGTTATGGGGAAAAAAAAAATTAGATCACTGCTGTTGAAGGAGAAGGCAAACCTGCACCTTCAGGACTCACGCCACATAACGTGGAACATATCCCAGACAGTCCCTATCTTTTCGTATCATAAAGACAATACACTGAAAACTATAACAGCTTTTGAGCAGAAGTACTAATGTGGCTTTTGCAACACACATCATTTGTCAGATACAGCTATCTCTGTGCCCACATGATGAGTTACCACCGCTCTTTAATGTATATATTTGCACTACCTTATTCATTCACTTTACGCCCTATGATCAGAGACTCAAAATGGTGCCTCAAAAATATGACTATGCAAACTTACTGTTTGAGGAATCTACATATCAGATTATCACATCAGTTCCAACTCTCATGGATAGTAGTATTACAGATTAAACTAAGAAAGAAAACCTCAAGCATCAGAATCCAAAATAATACATAGCACTTACAAGAACAGAAAATGACCTCTATATACTATTTATCTTATTCTGAAAACTCTACTTTTGACTAAATCATAAAGTATGTAGAATTATGGAACCCTAATGCTGTAAAGTTACAATAGCATTTGACGGTTCCTGGAGTATGTCTCAGTGGAATCAAAGACATTAAAATTGTCACTGTCTACACTATATTTATTATAGCAACTGATACAGTTGAGGGAAAAAGAGCTAAAGCTTTCTGGCATAAAATAATTTCTTTGGGTTTGCAACAGATGCAGCAAGCTTCAAACTAGCTGCCCCTGGTTTAAACCTGAGGAAGAGCTTATTTACACAATAGCACACCTCTTTTCTCAACATGTATTAAGTTAGTTCTTTCTCTAAAACTGCTTCTCTCACAAAACCTGCTGTACCTTGGTTATGACATGCCACTAAATTTTTATGTGACTCATAAAATGCCAGTGTGATGCGCCTTTTATTGAAACACTTCAGACTCATTAGTCTGTTTGGATAACAATGACTGTCATAGTTGATATTTAAATGTTCAGATTCACTATAAATCCAGTTCTCCCTGAAAATATTTGACACCTTGAATAAATTTGGTTAAAGAGAATGGAGCTTGCTCTTTCATGATCAAGAATCTTCCAGGGTTCGTTCTTGCTTTTTCTTGCACTATTGCCTTGCACTGTTCATGGCACATGTAGGTAGCACACAGCCTTGTCAGAAAGCATTTGCTCCTTGAGAGGTTTGCCACAAACTGGCTAACAAATTTCTTGAATAATGTTTGACAACTTTTAAGATGGTCTCTGAGCAAATATTGCTAAGGGTAATTATAGACTTGTGACCCAGACAACCCAATTTGTTAAGTCTCCCCATGGCTCATAATTGGAAGACCCTGTTAGCAGACATCAGTTAATTACACAGTTTATCTCTTGAGAAAGTAACTGCCAATACTTAAAACAGGTACCTTTTCTGAGTCACTCCCTACCCCAACTCCACATGAAAACTTTAAGGTAAAAAGTTCCATTTGTTCAAAAATAAAACCGAGCAGAAAGCTAGCTCGTGTAGCTTGACACAACATAATTAACAGACTCTTGGGTGGGACTGTCTGGGTTTGGCAGCCTCCTGACAGCCCTTAGTAAGACGTTAAAGCGATCAACACCTGACATCTGTTAGCAAAGAGGCATTCTGAGGTAAAGAGCAACTAAATCTAAAGAAACCAGGTACTTAGACCAGTTTAACTTTTTCATGAGGTGATATCCTTCCTGACACTGTAATCTTTCTTCCTAGAGTGACGTAAGACTTAAGTAAAAGAAAACAACTTGTAGTCCCTCCCTCCCAATATGCAGTAATTATTTTTCAGGTGAAGAACAATGAAGAACTATTTATCCCAGTTTAAAAAGGAATAAAAATAACTTAAGCACTAAATTTGTGCTAATACCTAAGCAACGGTGATTCTTAAAAGGAATTCCTTCAATGCTGCGCTGATGTGAACAAACAAGCTATCTTAAAGAAAATGGTTAATTCTCCTGACTACTGAGGCAAAGAATATTCATAACAAGAAGTTCCATTTATTTGAGTTCTATATGTGCACTTACTGAAGCTTTGGGGATGGTTAATAATAAGAAAGAAGAAAAGGCAAACAACACAGTCACAGGTGAGAGATGAACACCCTAAAAGTAGTAAAAGAATGCTTTTGTTTGCCTTTACATTTTTCATATATCAAGAATATGCTTTATTTAAAAAGGCCAGGTTCAAAAAAGATTTTTGATCAGCTTATCAAGACCATAGAGAGAGAGASAAATGAATTTTTAAATGGCTAAAGGAATAGAAATTATTTTATATTAGGTATCACACATAAAACCCCAGTAAGTACTCATCACATTGTCATCAGAGCTCTTCACACAGCTATGAAATTGAATAAAAAGGAATACTAAAAATCACAATTATCCCTGCAGAAAAAAAATAATTAAAATTTAAAAAATTGGTAACAAGAAAACACCCCCCACATAGTAATGCTTTTACCAATGGCCAAACCCCTGACATAAACAAAGATATAACCACCTAGGTTTGTTTTTTTTTTAATACAGCGTCACTGTTTAGTACAGCTCTGCATAATAATGCCAGTTACCTTTACACTTTTTTTCTTCTTTTTGGTATTCCTGGGCACTTGACATGACTTCAAAGTTTGCTTTTGTATGGTCTGGCTGTAAAATTGTGCTAGTCCAAGATGAAGCATGTCGACATTGAGAAAGCTGCTGTCCATTCCTCTGRATATCATAATTTTTGGAGTGTCTTTTCCTACACAAACGGTTTTCCGCTATGCCCACTACATTCCATTTCTGATTTCTGTCAGGAAGGTGAATCAGTTTGTCCCATGACAGGAGGCCACGTCCTGGATGTTTGGCAAATACTGCAGGGCTACAAACTGCTGGTGTTGCCAAAATCTTGCTCAGGTGTGGAGTTTTGGAAAGTAAGTGGTTCCCCAGCTCTCCTGATGTTGTGGTATTCCCGTGCATCTCCACTTGACCGCACTGATACGACGCAGAGCCTTTCAGACATGCCCATTCAGCCACCATAGTTCCCCTTCGGTACAAGTAAATATAAAATTTTCCCGTCTGTGAAGCCCAAACAAGTACGTGGACAGGCTAACACTAGATGCAACTTTCACAACATCACAACTACAACATGGGCCTCAGGGCAAGTTACCACTAATTTATTGCCTTGCTCATATGATCATTTGAGGTCTTGTAGGTCGAGGCTGGTCGTGAACAATTTTCAGATACTTAAAACACAAAACATCAAGGATTCAGCCTTGTTTGACTTCGCTCTTATCGTAGGCTGACCTGAGGGACACTCTGTTACCTAAGTGTGACATTCTTATGTGGGCATGCTTAGCAGTTCCGCTTTTGCTACCTACTGCTTTTCTCTAGTTGTGGTCACAGTGGAGTATCAGAGACACTAATTTTATCACAGGAGTTTGGACATTTGGGTCCAGCGTAGATAATGAACAACACTAAAGCTGCATGATTTGATCTAATTAGTCATAACGATTAGGCAAATTTATTTATTCTTTGATATAGAAGAAAGTGAGATACCACTAGTTGATAAATCTGTAAACTAAATATAGCCCATTTTCTATTTTTGGGTAGCAAAACTAAATGCTATAGAAATGACACATGAGAGATGATATTCCACATTTAAATAAAAAATTTTATTTTATATTATAGTATCAAAATTCAAATACAAAATAGCTGTTTAACTTGCATATAGAAAATAGCAAATTCCAGACAGTTGATGACTGATATCCGCTGTGGTTTTAATCATAGTAAGATTCTGCTATTTTAATGGACCTAAGAGTTAATTTTACATAATTTCACTCAGTAAAGTAATCCATACACATATTAGTAAATAAGTGCATATTAAGTCAGTAATTTCCTGATAAAAATGATTACAAATAACTCTGGATTTCAGTTACCAGATCTATCATACTATTGCTGTTGCTGAAAGTTTTGTCTTAAGACTTCCGTTAAGTGGAACATTGCTAATATAGGACATATTCAGAAGACTTAATTATGGTTAGTATGAAATACTGTTACCCTATGTTAATCCCTGATAGTACATATAGCTTTCCTCAATATCTTATTTAATTTTAAATGTAAATGCGTACCTTTTTTTCTGCTGGGAGTGTAAGCTCACCTGATATTTGAAGTTAAAAGTCCATTCATTCTACTCACTGTATCTCAGCTGGACATCAATAACATAAATTTGTATGAGAAACTATATCTGGCATCACAAACTTCAATGCATAGGGCAGGTAAGTTAACTACAGAATTTGCACTTACCTACTTACTTCTGGCTTTATAGATCTGCTCTTAGTTCAGACTTGGTTTTCTTAGTAAAATTAAAAACTAAGTCTAAATGCAGGTAATATGGCAAGAGAATATCACTTGTAGGAGGATAATCAGATTTAATATAGAATAGTGAAAGTAACCCAGAAAATACTAGGCAATTTAAAAAAATTAAAAGAACAGAATAGAAACCTTTTTTTCATAATTTGAACACTTTTATATCTTCTAGACTTCATAATAAATTTAAGCTCAGAGGGAGACACTGGATTGTTCTGGTAAAACCCTCTGAGAGCTGCACAGAACTTCCCTTTAAGGTCTGAACCAAACTTGGCCACTTCTCTCTTCTTGGCATGAAGAGGAACTGTGCACTATAACCCACCCTTCCCCCAGGCTTTGTGTAACCTCAGATAACATACCCTTCAGTACAAGGCTACTCTCCTCTTCCTTGTCTTCCTTCACGTTCTAGTTATCTCCCTGCATGGATAATATTGCATCTTTATATAAATATGAGAGTCAGGCATGTGCAATATATATATAAAAAATATAGGCATTTCTATAATTCACTCATAAATAGATACTTCTATGCTTTGTTGATTTCTTGAGCAGACCACTGACCCCACAGAATTCTCAACCTTGTTTAAAAAAGTCAGTTATATCCTCAGTTACTCAGTTCTTGCTATCAGTCCTGGCAATGAGATCAGTGATTCATAATCCACGCTGTTCAGTCTTGTTAGGCAAAAATTTCTATCATTTTCCCAAATTTATCTTTGATATTAAAGGCCATCTTTGCTGTCTTTTAGCCTACATTATGCGGATTTGCTTTGCATTTGATTTTAATTAAAAAATATACACTCATCGCAATGGTAAAACTTTTGTTCCCCAAGGATTCAGAGAGGACATCACACAAGGCTTACAGATTTTTAAGTTTAGCCAAGGGACTCTCAAACCCTCCTGAACTTAAAAAATAAAATTAAAACATATTTTCCAATTTCTGTGTTTGCAAGGCATCTGTAGGATTTTAAAATATGATTCTAGACATATTTAAACTATGAGAAGAAACTGATTCTATTATAGCTTCCATCATTTGGAATTTGCCCAGGCAGAGTTTACAAAGGCTAACCCAACATCAAGCAGCTTTATCCTCTCTTTTCCTTTTAGTTCCCTCTGAAATTTGTCTCACTATTTTGGCTCCTACGCTAGCTACAGTTTATCTAATTTTACAAGCTTCCACTTCATTTCACAAATTCCCTTCAGTCACCAGGGACATTTTACATTCAAATTTTGCTAGATGAGGATTAAGTTGTAAGGAACTACCACTGAGGGGTCTCATATTTTGCCTCCTTTTCTTATACTTCCTATACTGTGGTACAGCAGATATGTATGTCCTAAATTACCATTCAGCTTATTAAAATGTTAAATTACAGTTTCACTACAGGACTACATTATTTATTCTACTCCTTGTGTTTTAACATATCTTACCTGAATTTCTCAAAAGCTTTTTTCTTTTTTTTTTTATTGCAACAGAGAATGCAGTTTAAATCTCCTACATCTGCTCTTGGTTTTGTCAAAACAAAACCCTTGATAAAGGATGATAATGTAATTTTGCCCAAGCTCCCTAATTGTAAGAGAAGCATCTCTCCCTCTAGCTACTGTTAAAATGGCTATAATCAAGGCAGAAAGCAGTACAGCCTACTGGGATGAATCATGACTAAAACTGCAGGCCCTATTTTGGAGTGAAGAGGGACTAATAAGAAGGGCCTAGAGCTCTTCTTGTCAACATAAGTAAAGAAATCATCAAGTAATTTCAGAGATATAAAAGCAGTACATCGTAGCAATAACTGGCATCTGAGCAGTCAACAGTTCAAAAGACTTTCTCAAGTTCCCATCAGAGTGTGTTTAAAGGTAAGTTTGTTTTATAGAAGCAGAAAAGTTTTAGCAGATGAAGTGCCCATTGAGCTAAACTAAAAGGACAGGCGAGGAGAATCCCTCAGAAATTGTTTATTACAGGCCAAGACGAAGACTCCTAATGGGTGATTGTAAAGGTTGGCCTGTTCTCAGATATGCAGTGTTATCTGAATGTCAGTATATAAAGGACTATAAAAACAATGGAACAATTCATTTGTTTTCATCTCGGTTATATGCTTTTTTCCCTACTTCTCTCCTAGTATCTACCAACAGTGGTAAAGGAAGAGATACAAAAAGCCTCTCCCTTCTTTAGTACATCTCAAGAGAAGAGAGTCATAACCTGTTTCTTCCAGAAAGATGAGAGGTGGTAGCCAGCCAGCCAGGAGGACAGTGTTTCTTGCTGGAATGAGCTGTGTAGCTATCCTGAACTTTGACCCTGACAAAAACTCAGGGTGCACAGCATAGGACCAAAAAGCACACTGAAAAGACTGCCTGTTTCCTGTGCTCACCACAGCAACCCTGGAGGCACCGCATTAAATCCTCCCTGTGGTGCCCTTAGAGCTACACCCATTTTTCCTAGCTCGGCGTCTGCCCTGTTACACCCAAGGCTGGCATTTGTATTACCGTTATTACTATCACTGCTTTATACCGCAGTAGCTCCCGTTGACAGCTAGATCCATTGGTGATGAAAGCTGCTGTGTGACCACACAGGCATTCAATCCCTGCTCCTCAGAGACTACATTGCTCACACTTTTTTGGGGAGTGCAAACATTTCTTTTTCACCCTCAGCAACTGACCATCACTTAGTTTTGAGGCAAAAGGTAAATCAACAGTTCTGGGATGTCAGAGGATTTCTATTTTTACAGTTACAAAGACACTTCCTCTCACAACAAGAAGTTATTTTACATTCCAAAACTGCTCGCAGCCTGTAAGAATTTCAACTTGTAGCTGATCAAAATAGTAGCAGTAGGTGAATATATTAGCAGTCTCTGAATTGTCATTAACTTACTTGATTGCAAAACAAAAGATTGACAAAACGATTCTTAGACAAAGTTTTACCTCATCTCATATTTGAAGTTTATTGAAAACAGAGCAGCAAAGGCAACAGCACTTCACTGTTTGGGGTTTTTTGGGGGGTTTTTTTGGTTTTTTTTCCCAACATTGAAGTATGCAAGCATCTAAGGACATTGAAGTGGGTTGGCTTCAGAGAGATCAACTAAGGCAAATGTAATCAGGATTAGGACTGAGGGGTGCATAGTAGGTTGATCAAGCAGCCTAGCTTTGTATGGACCCAGTCCAATAATACTAGATGATTTTTACTTAATRACTTAAGAAAAAAAAGCAAGCAAGCTACAATTAAAGGACATCTCCCCAGCAAAATTAAAACCCGATTCATGTTTTGTACAAGCATTTTAAAGCACACAAAGTAACTATAAGTAAAAGCATGTAAAGTTTTCATGTGTGTTTGTGCTGGGAATGATAAAACTATCTGTGCCAGACAAGGCTAAGGTTTCATTTTTTCTCATTACTGTTGCAGTCAGTTTACAGCATTTCATTTTCTTTCCTTTATTTTGCTTCTCCTCTCCTCTTCCCCTCTCCTTTCCCTTCCTTCCCTTTTCTCCCAGATAACACCATAGCATTTTCTTCTTATTCTTCCTTATCAAACAGGGAAACACTTCACAATGGAGTTTCTCAACTTTAAAGTTTGTGTGATCCTTGAATAAGCAGAAGGATGGAGCACAGCTAATACAGACTTGCCAGATTCTTCTTTATAAATATGCAAACCCTGCCTTCATATAATGTGCTAAATAAAACCTTTGAGAACATGTGATTTTCTTCCTAAATTTTAAAATGTAAAAATGACAGTGACTATAAGAAAAGATTGTACAATGAAAGGGACTCTAGCAGTTGGAACTAGTGATGTCTACTGAAACCACTAGGTGGTTTCCAGTATTTCAGAAACACATGCGTATATGTATACTTGTGGAAGTAAACAGAGCCAGGATTATTTAATCCAGGACTGTTTTACTCACTTTAACAGTGGCAATATTATAAAATATTTAAATATTACATTTTAGAATATGGCTTTCAATATAAACCGAATTTCAATATTTTCAAACAATCTTTTGGACAAAGATTACATCATCATGGAAGAAGAGTGCACAGATATTACAATAAACTTTGTAAAGCGTTTTTAATGTGTAAGAAAAGGTAACACTAAGAAACTTGCAACACAGTGTAATAGCTTTACCCTTGTTCTTCCTGACATGTATCTTAATGAGCTCCTCAGTGTGAACCAGTGTAATCACTTTTTAAAAACACACTAATTTCTATCAACTATTAAAGTAATACTAGACATACACTCATCTTATCAAGAACCTGGGCTTGACATTATGCTTAAATTTCTAAACATAAGAAAAAATTAATCAGAGGAAAAGAATATCCAGAAGAACGTGACAGCTCATCTGTAAGTTAACCAGAGGCAGGTTCCAAGCACAGAGAAACAAATGGTTCAGGGTTTTGGTATGTGAAGAGCTATCTGAAACCCTCTCCTTAGAGAAATGAACAGAGTTGTGTACCCGAATATGGAATCCTATGATAGCTACAGATACAATAAAAATACTGCAAGAAATGCATGACCAAAGCTATATGGGAAAAAGCAGTAAGATCCCGGGATACACAATGGAGCTAGAAAGGTGACATTAACCAATACAGTCACATAGATGCTAAATGCATTTGACCCTCTCATAGTTCTGTACAACATATGGGAGGGAGTTTTTCTGAGAACAAGGTATACCCAAGCATGGCAGCTCTGTTCAAACCACAGGGCTTGCCTGGTTACTGTTCTCCAACAGGAGCCGTAAGTGAATACCCGGGGAAGAGTAAGAACAAAGTGAGCATGTATGAGAGTTCTCACCAAGTCTCCCAGTCCTCAGCTACTTGTCAGCCCAAGGGATTGCCTGAGCCCCTGTAGCCTATCTAAACTGTAGTAATACCCAAGGGATCTCTCTTTGAAGTGCAGCCCAGTCTCCTCTTGTGTACACTTCTTGCATTCACAACACCCTTTGGCAAGGAGTTCCAGTATCTGTCTTTAATGTGCAGAACCACCTCCCTCTGTTTTAAACCAAGATTAATTTGATGCCCAACAGACAGTGATCCACCTCTCCAGGACTCATTTTGCAGACTACTGCTTGTGTGAATATGGGAATGTTAATGGATTTTTACCTTCTGTGTGTTGTGTAAGGTAATTCTTTTAACGCCTGGGAACCTACTAAAATAAAAATGAGAAGCCAGAACACCATTTCCAGATTATGGATCAAAATACCATAAAATAGATCTTTAAAACCGTGTAAGTTACAGTGAAACCATTTGGGAAATCACTCAAATCACTACCACTGTTTTGTGAAATCCTGATTCTGAGTACTGCTTTCGCCAAAGGCTTTCAAATCAGTTCACATGGTCTTTCCTCAGTCCCACATTAGACCTTCCACCCCTCCCCACTGAGGAATGGACAGTGTATTTGGCCACTGTTTACTAACAGCAAATCCTGGGGGTATGTACCCATAACTGAAGCTCTTTGTTTTTTGAAGATGATGAAACAGTTCGAGCTATTTTAGTTCTAGAATTGCTTAAAGAGATACCCCGTATCTTGAAATAACACCTCCTGTTCAAGGACTGAGTTTTGAGCAATGGCCAGGTAAAAAAAGAGCTACTAAAACTAGCAGTCCTGGCAAATACATAATCTGTGAAAGACAAAAAACAACAAATAAACAAATAAAGTTTGCCCAAATAACACAGTGAAAGGCTTCTTCAGAAAAAAAGACAAGCTGGGATGTGAGGAGAGAATTCTTTAAAACTTGAAATAAACTGAAGCTTGGTACAGGTCTAAACAGTTTTCAGACATGTGATCACATACATATCAAAGCAGATCTGAAAGTCTAGCCTTCATGTTTTGCAACCTTTAAACATTTCCTTAAACATTTGTCTTCTTTTATGATAAGTGCTGTAGCAAATCTGATGCTTTCAAAGAACATCATCAGAAATGCATTTAGGGAATGTAAAAGGTATTTTGTTTATATGGAAATAACTGGAAAACGCCTGATTGGATAGTACCTTTTTCCTATAGTTCATCGACAGCTTTACATTTGGCACAAAAAAATTACAGTCCTCTCTACATATAAGACTGCTTATCAAGGACAAGTAGTGTAAATTCATTGCTCTCACATACAGTCATCAGAAGAACTGAACAGCATCTGTGGTCAGGCTTATGAAGACCATAAAATGGCAGGCTGCAACTCCTGTGGCAAGCACAGCAAAGTGTTTTATTCTATAGGCTAGTGGAGAAGACTTAGAAAAAACACAAGGACATTCTGGTTTTTCTAATTAACTATTTTAAAAGGGTTTTACCTGCAAAATTAACAAGCATGTTTTATACTGACAACAGTATGCACTCCTCCTAACTGATGGCAGCAGTGAAACACAGTGTTACAGAGTCTAAGAATGATACTCAAAATTTCAAACACAACAGTCTGCTCCCATCAGAAATAAATTTCAGAAAGACAAGTTTACAAAAAGAAGCACCTCTGGTTTAAATAAAATTACTATAGAAAGGGACTAAGTATACTGATGGATTATTGAAAAAAAAAATATAAAAGGAAAAAARTATCAGCACTAACATAATGAAACATACTTAAGAAAATGGCTAGCAGATGTTGCAAAGCTAAAAAAATACGTGTTTGTTTTCTCTGTTCTTTGTGAAATCTAACTATATCCAAATTTTTTGAAAAATATGTGTATCTTATCTGGAAAATATAGCAGGTATCCATGAGTTGTAAATACCAAACTTAAACACCTTTAGAAACACATAGACATAAGATCTTCATGTTTCTCCTAAAGAAAAAAACCCACTCTTTAGAGAGCCTTTTTTTCCCCCCATGATGGGAAAGAAAACCCCAACACATTATTAAAGAATGGCATAAAAAATTGAAACATTACAAAATGTTACATAGACTACTTGCCTTTTGAAACTTTTGTATTTACATAGCACTTTTTGAAAGCACTTTTTAAAACATTAAAGTTTAAAACAAAAAAGTTAAAATTAAACCAGAATGTCTGTAACCTAGAACTTACCAAGTGTGATATTTTTAACTGCATATTCAAAAATACGCTTCTAAGTAATAAGAGCCATCATGGAGTGATTCATAGCTTCATGCAAAAACATCCCACAATATAAATCTTGTTAACCTTTTGAAAATCCCCAAAAGCTCATTACAAAGCTGCTGAATCCTGGCGTAACAAAACCTTATATTAAAGTACTTACTGTCCTTCTAAAAAGTCCATTACTTAAAAGAAATAATACACTTGAGTTAGTCGGATTTTATCATGGTCTGGCAGACAAGAAGTGTCAGACAGTGATGTATGTCAAATTAAATTATCCTAGGAAAATCATTATAGAAATTCAGGAGAAGTAATTTCTCAACTGATGTTACATAATAAACTATTCTCCATCTGAATTAATGGCAAGTTTACAGGGTTATGAGCATTATAGTGAAAAGACTCGTGAAGAAAGGTGGTACCTTTCCTGTCCTATTACTTTTCCCAGTTCTTGGAAACTACATGCAACACCCTTGGAGACACTGGTTTTCAAATGGATTTGTTGCACAAAAGCTGATTAATTTTCTTCTCCAAATAAGTGACCTGTTACAAGAAATGCTGCATATTAAATTCTACTCACTGAAAATATGCATTTATGACATTTAAATTATATTCCCTAATGTAAGCACTTAATTTTATTATAATTCCTATCTTGATCTAACTTTACAGTCATTACCAAATAGAACAGTGTGAATATTTGAGAGTAGAAGCACAATGTCCGAGTCGATTATGAAACTCCAAGTAAAAGCAGAGTAAAATCCTGGCCTTACTGAAGTCAGTGAAAGAGCTGCTGCAGACTTCACTGACACTGCTGTTACATTCTTTACATTCAATCTTCATCTGCCATGAAGGTGAAATTAATGAGATTTACTGTATTCTACAAATACTATTTTCTGGTTTTTAGAACCCGTTCTTGAATTTCTTCTTCAGTTCTCACTCCAGTAAATGAAGTAAGATGAAGATCTGTCTCAGGGCTTGTCCTGCATTTTGGGAGAAAATGTACAGAAGGAAGCCTTCAGTGATAGATTATTGCCAGTGAATAATGATCAACTGCTGCTAAAGCCAGAAGCTTCACTACAGTATTTAAACACTAAGAATTTTTTAATGAACTATGTTACATACTTATTTGAAAGTACTATCTTCTCAATGAGAAAGTATTTTCCCATTCTATTGTGCAAATGTATGGCAGAAAGTCTTGTAGTTATTGCTAAGACAGTACTAATTTTTAAAATGCTTATAATTTTTTTTTCCAGGTATTACTCTGTGGACAGTAATTGCTGGTGCCAACTGTAAAGCTGCTGATGAACTATGGGGGGAGCATCCAATCAGTCATTTTCCACTTATTTCTATTTAAAAAAAACCCCAAACATATTTTACTTACATTCCCTAAACGCATTTTTGATGTTGTTCTTTAAAAGCATCAGATCTGCTGCAGCATTTATCATAAAAGACAACGAACATTTAAAAGAATCAGGTTTCAAAACAGGAAAGCCAGACTTTCAGATTTGCTTTGTTACATTTATATGTGTGATCACTCATCTGAAAACTATTTATTTTAGGGATGTACCAAGCTTCAGTTTATGAGAACAGAATGCATCTGTCCCAGACTTAGTGCTCAACTGCAAGATGTATTATGTCCATCTCTCCCTCTCCAGAAGCATCCCTTTATCTCAATGTTTGGTCATCATCTGAAGTTATGTGTACATAAAACTGGTTAGGCAAGTTTTGACACTTAGAACTGGCATAGTTGCAAAAGTATACTGACAAGCACAGTGTTTACAAAACCTGTAGGTCCAGCTTTTCACTTGTCAGCTTCTAATGTCATCAAGTACCCAATATTAGGTGTTCATTAACTCCATCTGTATTGCTGTGTGAACTCTATTTTGACTGCATTCTAAGAAAAAGGAAGAGTAGTTTGGACTTTATTAACTCAACATTTGCCTTTCAGTTTATCTTTTTGCATGCAAAAATTGTACCTGGTGCATTCATTTTGCTTTTTATTTTTCATTTTATTCACTTTTAAGTAAGGGCTTCTACACTTCTGAAATCCTTCCATGTTACCCATAACTTTGAAGTTCCCAAAATAATTTTGGAAAACTTGAACTCTCCCTTTATTAAAAGCTGTAAGCACATACAATTACGTGTACAATTACAAAGACGTGTGCCATAAAATAATCACAACAGTACGTGTTTTTAAAGCTGAGGTGTCAAAATATTCAAAATATTTTTCCTATGACAACTGCAAAGTGTAGTAAAGCCTAGCTTTACTACCAAAGGCCAAATTCTACAATCTTCTGTCAGAAAAACTGCTCTAGATTGCCCTAGAAACTGGAGGCTTTTGGGCAGCTCCTACAAGAGGAAAATTCTTACTGCAGTAAAAATGTAACATATGGGCAGAGAAATTATCTATCAAAAAATCAGAATAATACAGCCTATTATTTTAGGCAACTGGTTTGGTTTTGGATTAGATTCTGGTCTCGTATTCCAGTGACTCAGTAACAGAATCTAAGCTTTCATTTTCATTCATTAGGAAAGGAGTCCTGTCTGGCTCTGGATGGTGGTATTTATGCAGTTTTTATAGAGTTTGAAAGATTTTTATTTCATCCATGCTTCTTTTCACATTCACACTCATGTAGGGAATTTCATTCCTATAATGAGAAACAGAAAATATAAACTGCTTATAATGAAAAGTGCTGGACATCTACAGCTGTACCAACAGTCATCTTCTGCAATGAACCTTTTTTTTTGCCTGGCGATTATTTTCTTTGCACATACTTGTTCTGCCCACTTCTTTCAAAAGAAATGCAGAAAATGTAGGTCCTTCCAGTTAGGCTTTGTGTTTCACTGAGCTTAGCAGAGCTGCCCTGCCAGGGGGAAGTCCAGGGAGACAGGTCTGGTTAGAGTGCTAGTGGGAATTCTCCATAAAACCCCCCTCCATAGGAAGCTACACCCCGAACAGATAAGGTGAAGATAGAGCGGGTACACTGCATTTCCTTCCCCATCTCTTGCCATGACATAGCACAAGCTACTAATTGCTCCCTCCAAAACCACAGCAAAATCAAGCCCTGTAGTAAAAGGTCAAAAAACACTGTTTAACATGAGACAGAAGAGAGCGCAACAGAGAGCTGGAGAGACTGAGTTACATGTCAATGCTTTAAATTCTTCCAAAACAGGTATTTGCTAAATGAAATTATCATGCCTAGAATGCCTGCAGAAGAATGCAAACACACTGTAGTGGGCCCTGCCAATGTAGCCTAAGGATACTAACTCCTTCCTGATCCTCATGTGGTGGTGATGCTAATCCAGAGCCTGACACACCAACCAAGGGTCAGGTATTCCACTTTATTCCGTGAACAGCCTTGATGCCCTCTGCCTCCATCTTATATTCATCTGTGCCTAACCTCCACTTCAATGGACAGCAAAGAAACCATAAAAACATAAGTCAAATGACATATCTTTGCATATTATCAAATAATACATTTTACTATGAAAGCATGCATTTAAATAATACTCTGTTTCTCCCCATGAATTTTACTCTCTACCTCATGTCTAGGACCCTAAACTTAAAAGACCAGCTTTGTTGGTGAATGCAGCTGTTACCCCTTGCTGGCCAATACAAAAGGATGGGGGCCTTCTAGGGGAAAGGAAAGGATGTTAGATCTGCCCAGTCAGTAAAAATAAACTGTCCCTTGAGCATAACACCAGGAATTCAGTGTTGTTTGTTATGATTTTCCTTATGTAGCACATGCTGCATTTTACAAACAGGCTTTTAAAAGGTACCATTTATGGCATTTGGCTCTTGAAATATGCACTGACAAACAGTATCAGCAGAACATTTTCTGTCCTTATGCAATTTGATGAATACTAAAACAAATTCTGGAAGTCTGAAATTATCTGGCTTTCTATATGATCTCCACGTAATAAGTACATCTTTTTAGACACCTTGTTCTGGGATTAGAATATATGGGGGTTTTGACACAGCTAATTTATGTATAGCCTTCAAATGCTTCGCAACTGGCAGGGATAAGATGGTTAAGTGGACTTAAAATGGTTAATGGTCATTTCAACTCTGGATCTTCAGCCCACCTGCAGACCTAGTCAATTATTATCTGAAGAGTACTTGGTAATCTATGTAAAATGAATTTGACTGTCTCACTTCGAACCTCAGGGGATATGTCCATGTTACAAAATAACTTAGGCCAACATACTCAGCAGAAACTGTCACTGTACTGGCAGTTTCAGCAGAAATGGTGAAGTTGAAATGTTCGTTTAGAACAAAACACAACTTTGTTTCTGAAGGAAAACCAAGGAGGATGAAAGTTTCAGCGGGAAAATGTTGGGGAGGATTACTATGTGCCCTACATCTCTACGTTCTGGGTAGAGGAAAGATTTCAGTTCCCAGCACCAATGCATTCAGAACTTGTTAAAGCAGTATTTTGCAGTAAACATTTAATAATAATCACTCCAGCAAAACAAGAAATATTGCATAGATGCTCTTATGAAATATGATTACCTGACATACTGCTGGGAGTTATGGATATGTAATCATTCTCGTTCTTCTTCCGTCACCAATGTCACCTGCCAAAAAAAGGAAAAAAAAMCCCATGTAATACGTCCATAAATGCAAATCTGCAGAATACCATTAACATTTAAACAGCATGCAACATTTTGGATCTTGAATACCACGGCCCATGCTTGATGGCTTAACACATTAAATTCAATGCATTTTGCTGAACTGCATGAGGCAACGAATGCAAGTCAGGTCCAAAACTTGGTGGACTGGAGGAGCTGTGGGTAACAGGGATTTGGAAGCAAAGTCAAAAAGCTGGTGGCTACTGATGTGGGGAAAAAAAAAAAAAGCTTCTGCCCACTTCATGGAACACTTTGCCTTAATTTTTTGCAGAAGTTCCCTTAGGTCTAATATGTAACTTTAGTAACTAATTGTTTTTTCTTTACAGTTTTTAATGATATATGCCCATTACTCTCAGGTTCAGTAAGAATAGAAGATTCAAAGGAATTAGAAATTCTCTGTCTACAGTTATACCGATTCTTCTTCAATCATTTGAAACTCAGAATTCTATCAACTTTTACAAAGTTTGGGGATGTAAATAGTAATTTTACTCATTTGGTAGGAAACTAATTTATACATACTTATTACTTCAGTTTTGAACAACGGCATCTTCTATTTTATTAAGGAGATAACTGCAGCTGTGAGGAACTGGATTTGGCATCCTAAAGTCGTGGTTTTAATATTTAGATTGCCTCCCCCATTCATATGTCCATACATACACACTGACATATTAACTATACTCCTTTTCTGTTTGGTAGCAAAGACTGAAGCCCTGCTTCAAAGCTAATTTTGTGTCAGGAGAGAAAAACACTGATACCAGTCACGGCATCTTCCTTCAGCAGTATCTGTATTTATACTAGCCATAATGTTTTTCAAACAGAGGTATCACAGGCAGCATGCCCTCATTCAGCCAGCCCAGCCCAAAACACAGTGCCCAGTTGGATGATCCCGGCTTGCTCCCTAGTTTAAGCACCAACAATCCAATCTGAGCGGAGACAATCCTAAAGGCATTACTCCAGAATAGAGACAAGATCTCATTAGAATTTTAAAATAAGAAATCCCGGGCCTACAACTGACCCCACTAAAGCCAGTGGTAAACTAGCCCGGGATCAGAGTCACACTCTCCCGATCATCAGGAAACATGTATCTTTTAATGTTAGTATCCGAGTAACATTTTACAGGGGAAGTAGAACCTCTCTTAGATTGTCCTGATCAACATTTTATGTGAAGAAACTGTCCTTTGGTCTTTACTTTGTTAACAAACTTTCGGGTTTTATTTCTCTTCATCCACGCAGTGCCACAGCCCTGTCTGTATTTCCTCTCAGCCACTGTCTCCTCACACGCGGAGCATTTCCCTTCCTTGTCCTTGAAATAAATATCCTCCACCAACAGCAGGCTGAAAGGACATCAAGCACATCTGCTCTATTTGGCACAGACTACAACGCTAGCATGAGAAAGCTGGTGAACTGCAGCAATCGCATGTACCATGTAATTAATGTATCTGGGACGCAGCCTCGCAGTTTCACCTAAGCTCATCAACCCAACACCGGCGAGGGCTGAAAACCATCCCGGGAGCTCAGACACCTGGGGCTTTGCAGTCACCCTTCAAAGGGTCCACAAGATGGCGGCGGGACACCTCCGCCGCGCTTTGCGGGCCCCGCACCGCCCCGGCCCGGCCCCTCGCCCCAGGCACCACTTCCCATCCCGCTACTCGAGACGGGGTGGAAGCCAGCGCCTTCCCCCGCGCCCAGGAAAGGCCGGCTGCCCACCCGTGAGGCACAGGGAAAAGCCGCAGCCTGCCCGCCCTCCCAAAACGACCGGCGGGCGCAGTGCTCCCCCGCTGCGCGGTTTTTCCCACAAACACCCCCCCACCCCCGGGCCGGCCCCGCCGCGGTGCGGTGCGGCGCAGTGCGGCGGCGCCCCCTGGCGGCCGCGCGGGAGCAGGCCGGGGGGAGCGGGAGAGCCCAAAGCGCCGGGGGMGGCTCGGCCCCGCGTGGGGCGCGGCAGACTCCCCGCGCTGCACACCGCTGCGCGCCGGACCCACGTCTGCACTGCAGCACTGTGGGGGGAGGGTTCCTTCCATGCAAATCTCGACCTTCTGAATTAACAGCTTATTAATTATCTTCTCTGTAACGTGTTCCCTGTCTTTTTCATCACTTTATGCCTCATTACATTAACCGGGCATATCTGATAAATCTTTAAACTAAATTAATTGCTACTCCAAGATGCAGAATTGCTTTATGATTCCACAAAACAAAACAAAACAAAAACACCCCCCCAAAAAAAAANAAAAAAAAAAAAAAGAAAAAAAGGAAAAAAAAAACCCATAATGTTTACTGTATTTGTAAAGCAAGTGCAAAGTAAAACCTACTGAAAGTTTTATAGCAGGAACTGGTAAAGTATCCTCCAGCATACATGTTACAATGTATTTTTATCTCCTTGTCTTTTCTTCCAAGCAAACCACCTGAGACTCGGTCTGGGCTCTTCTCAGAAAAGACAGTATCTCCTTAAACTCTTAAGGGAAAAGCAAATACTCCGCTTGATATTTGCCATGTACAAACAACACAACCAGAGGCGACGATACAAGATCTTTCTTTTGCTACTGACATCTTGTAGAGCTTCAAAATCCTTCACAGTCTGTCAATCAAAAGATTAAAGAGGATACAAATTTAGATCAGGCCTCCAATTAAAATCAGACTCTGACCCATCCCACCATGTCATGGGACCCCATGAACCTCAACAATAAGCCATTTCCCAGAATTAATTGTGGTTTGGTGACTCAGTGACACACAAGTGCTCTTGAAGTAAACAATTGAGTGTTTTAAATAAAAATTCTGCCCCTCCTGTAAATAATTAGTTACTAATCCTAAAATTATTGTTTTTGCGCCAATGTATTAAAAAGGACGAAAAAAAAGGAGAAATACAAAGTTCTTCAATGCATTCTGTATAAAGAGAAGAATTCTAGCTATCCTGGGAGTTTTGCCATTTTCCCTGATGAGACCAGGACTTGGCATGAAGCAGCTGTCACTTGTGTAAAAAAACTAATTACGAAATGACTGTAGGAAAAGATAGTCTTTTGTTTAAAGCATTATACTAACATATCTGGCTTTGGCACAGTCTTCCTGTGTCCCACAGTTTAAAATGGAGAGTACGCATCCTCTTTTTCTCTTCCTATGTGTCTAGAAAATAAGTTCATTGGAGCAGGTCTTGGTATTGCTGTGTGAATGTACAGCATCTTGCCCATCTACCATCTCCACTACCTCGATTTAGCAACTGCCAAAAGAAACATAGTAATTGAGCCCGTTTGTAATACCTACTTTGTACCTGCTGGTGATTTTAATAATCTTTCCAAATGTATTGGAAATGTTTTCAAAAGGATGCTTTTATCCTGCACTTTATATGCCAGAAGTAATTTCCTATTTTTCCTTCTAAGGAATGTGGCACATGGACGGAAACATTGTGAAAGTACAGAGCTATTCAACCGTTCTGGCACCCCAAACCTTGACTGTCTTCTGAAGGCCCAGCACAGTTGCTACTTTATGTGAGCAAGAAGAGTCAGTGGTGTCTACATTAATTATAGCAAGTTCCTCTTCAAGGCATAGATGCGGAAGATGCTGGAGGAAATCAGATTCTTTTTCAGAGTCTACAACTAAAAAGTACGTGAATGGGCACAAATGGGAAGGCTGTGGATGAGTCACAGGCAAGACTCCACCACATCAGGCCAGTAATGTCTGGGAGTCTTCACGGACACTGCAGAGTAAGTTTCTTTCTTGCCAAAAGTGACACAATTTTTATGTTAAAGCTTTGCTAACACCACAGGGAGCAGGCTTCATTAGATTATCTTTTGTGTGTCGAGCGCTCATTTGCCCACAAAGAGCTAGTCGAGGTCTCATGGCTCTGAGTCACAAGCCCGGGGCACGCAGCACGAACTTCAGCGGTTGCTATCTCACATCCCGCATGATCTCCCCGCCAGAGAGCCAAGGCAGCAGAGCGGGCAGTGTGCTCCTTCTCCATYACTCGAGCTCAACCCTACTTTTTCTTTTTTTTTTTTTTTAAACAAGATAGTCCTTATATTCATACTGGATACCTCAAATAAAAGTAGCAAAATGCTCATTCCATTCTGATTCTGAGTTGTGTTTCAGATCTACAGCCCTGCACCAGGAAAAGAATATTCCTATTTTGCCCCAAATAAAAAAAGACATCTTTGGGATCTTCATTTCATCTGGCCTGAAAAGGTGTATTTGGAATTAATTCTCGGGCTTTGGTCTCCAATCTAGAAACCCTGTCAAGCTATATTGCCAATTACTGCACTTACTTTCTTTTCCCATAATGAAAGGTGATTAACCAATTAACATTAATCAATATGGTTAAGCGTTCTCCCACTCTCACCAAGTGCCCTCCTCTTTCACACAAATGCATTGGATTAACCAATGGGTATATGAAAGGGTTGTGCTGCTCTGGGGATGAGGGTGCTTTTGACCTTACTCTGTTGCTTCAGGTTTAGATGGTGGCTACCAGTCTCCCCTAGGCCATGGGCATGGTAATTTTGTGGTTTGAATCCCGGTCCCTGTCTGCATCATGAACCGCATGCTTCCCAGCGAGCCTCAGGCTTCCCTTCCCACTTGGCAAGCGGCTGCCCCAGGCAGCACAGGGGGACCAGCACTGCTGCCTCCTGTCTCTTCTCAAGGCAGGAACGGGTAGGAAAAGGGATTTTCCACCTTTCAGAAGCACTGACAAGCCACCCGGCTCCTTGCCCTTCACCGAYCGTCCCTTGACATCCCCTTTTAAAAGCCAGAGGGAGGGCCACAGGGTGACCTGCCTTATCTGCACAGGTCCCTCCTGTAACCCTACCTGCAACACCCGTTATCTCTGGCTCATCCCCGGCACCCTTATACAACACTCTTACACAACGCTCGCCGTTTCTGGCTTGCAGGGAGCTGGGCTGCCTCCAGGGAGAGGAGCCTTGCACTGAGAGGCGGGGAGGGCTGCTGGCAGACCCGGGGGTGGGTGGGAGCCTGCCCTGGTCCTGGGATGCAGCAGGGAGCAAGCGGGGGTGCAGAGCACATAGGTTTTGTAATGGGGCACAGGGGAAAGTTCCAGCAGAGTCAGACCGAGCGCCCCGGGATGCCGGCCCCTCACGCTCTGCCCTGGAACAAGTTACGGCACTTTTGTTTTTCTTGGGGGCTATCTTGGCTTGCGGGTGATGAATTACGGGATGTGTCATCTGAACATTTTGTTCTGGAAACTCCCTCCGTGAAAGTTGCTCTCATCTTTAGTGAAAAATCCAAAGAAGCAACTCCACATCAGGAAAAATGACAAGGTAGCCCATAGGCTGTATTGATGCCTAACTGAACTTCTAAATTTGTTTCAATATTTAAGATTTCAGTATGTAACAGCAAAGTTAAATTAGTATTTTAGAGCAGAGTTATACAGAGGATTTTGTACTAATACATATTCAGTGAAAAATGTACTAGGCTATGGCTTATGGTGCCTGATACCTATATAATGAGCAAGCAGTATCCTCTCCCTTATAAACATACTAAACAACTGTGCATCATGAGAAATAAAAATCTGTCTAGTTTTCTAGATAGGTTTAACGAAAAGCCCCCATCAGAACTGGCTTGTAGGCACAAGCTCAGAAGTGGACTTTGACTCATGCTTTTTATTGCTAGTCCAGTTCAACTCATGAGGACATAAAAATGTGCAATAAAGCATAAAATCAAAACCACAGTGCACTATCTGTATAAACATTTGCAGTCTATCCTGAAACACTTGATCGAAAGGCAAGGAGCTACTGAGCTTTCTAATATGGACGTCCAGTAGTTCTGTGTAATCCTGTTCTTTCCTCTTCACACAGAGACGAGACTCTCAACATGTGCTCTTTAGAATAGGGTTCTGGGTTTACCTTTTAGGCTCAGAATTTCCTATTTTAACTTGCTTCTTAAATACTCTAAAAATTGCTAAGCACTAACAAGTCAGGATTGTGGATGCTCTGCATCAGTCAGGAACAGACCATAATATGGTATGTGCTCAGCTCTGTGCAGGCATCAGCAGCTATTTTACAGCATGAAAGCTAGAAAATTATTATATGCAGACAATAAGCCTCATAAATTATAACAGTAACCTCACTGCTTTACAGGTTTTTGAAAGCACTTGTGTTTCAATAAGCAGAACTGCAGGATGAACAATGTTAATTTAGATGGACAAGGTAATTCCTCCTGTAGTCCCACACTGGTGAGACTTTGGTTCTGGCATACAGTTTGCAGAACAGGCTGAAAGATAAAGCTGTTGTGTTGTAGTGAATGTACTATCTACAGAAAATAGACACAGCACCACAAAATGTAATACTGCAAGATAAAAGCAAGATTAGAGTTGTTTTTATGATTTCATCAGAACTTAATGTCTTACTGTATTTGGATAATGTATCCTTTTATAAGCTAATGGAAAATATAATAATTGATTGCATCATAACCAAAAAGAAAAGAGTTTTAGTATTTCTGTCTGTTTCCCAGTAGCCTGAACATGCTAGAAAGGCAGCCTCATAGGTTTCATTGAAAGTACGCAGGGGAAGACTGTAACGTTACCTTTAAACCACCTGGGCATCAAGCAGAAAACTGAATACATAATGCTTCTCTCGCTCTGTACTTACAGAAATTAATAACGTTACCTCACTTACAGAGTATCTCAAATCAGTTATTATCACGGTGTGGAGCTGTTGACTGGCCCTAAGATGTAAAGGCTCTAAGAAATCTGCTTATATTCGGTTTAAAACTCTGTCAGCATAGTGGACCGTAGCCTTCTCTTGGCTTTACTTCATCCCCTTGCAGAAATGTCAGCTCTCTAGCACTTTGCTTTGGCCTACTACATGTGTACACAGGAGGGCATAAGAGGAGCACAGAACTGGAAGCAGCCCTGTTTAGCCACTATTTTGATAACCAGCATTATATTCCCTGTAGGGGACTTTCTTAACATGAAGTGTTACAGTGCAAGCTAGCCAGATTTGCCAAAAAGTAGCTGATCTGTAACTGTGCATTAAGAGATGTTTGTATTGTTAGAGATTTAGGCCTTAATTCAGAAAGACCCCTACCTACTTGCATAAATATCCAGTTGAGCAAGGATAATGGAGGGCCAAGGATGATAGAAAAGCAAAAGGGATAATATAAAAGACCTCGTATTTAAGTGATTATTCCTGTGTTTTTTGAAGAGCCTTTGAGACAGTTCATAGCTTACGTGTTTGTTCTCCAGCCTATGCGAGTTTCATTCAGACAACAGCTTTGACGTAAAACTTTTCTTGTTTGTCTGTTTTGTTCTGTCAACTCAGGAAACATTAGCTCTCCCTGAAATTTCAACAAGGGACAGTTTATCTTCGATGCTAATTTCTCTTACCACTCACTGCGAAGCGTGTATTAGATGAAGGCTGTCTTGCATTACCCAGTAAATCTCTACAACTGACTAACATGAGATAATCCCAAAGATACTAAATTTCAAAGACTTTTATTGAAACTGCTGATTTTCCAACCTCATGATGAAATGGATTAAGAAAAAGCATGTTTTCTAAATGTCAGGAGAGGAGGTACCTGGATGAATCTTGTTAACAAAAATGAATTTTGTCAATGCATCTTACGTGCGCTGTGCCTAAAAAATCAGCGAAGCAGAAATGACTATGTTCTAAACTACAAATGTCACTCTGAATAGGGGTAAGTAACCTAAAGATTGGTACTGGCATTTGTTTGAGCTATTTTCAGGGGTTCAGATATGAACAGCAGAATTAATGCAGCTTTAGGCTGCTTTTCTTAACCAGAGCTTCAGAGAGTCACCGTTTAGTTTAAAAAATAAATTCTAAATACTGAAAAATTGTTGTCTATATTACAGGCCTTGAGTTACAGTGTGCAAATATATATAGAACTTTGCCGATACCCTTGGAAAAGAAAACAAGAGACGCTGTTACAGGTATGGATTTAGCCTCATGGGTTTCGCATATTGTGTGACTTGATGAGTTTCCAAACCTGAACCTATTTGTCCTAAAAAACTGATAGCTGAATTGCAAAACCACTGAATTCTGAAATGTTCAACACAAATTCCAGACCTGAAATGTATGGCTTAAATTCAATTATAATTGGGGGAAAACTTTGAAGAAGCTTATTTTCAACAAAATTAAGGTAACGGACCAGAACAAGAAGTTAGTCGTTTTCTGAAACCTATATCCCTAGCCAGCAAAACCTAAGGTAGGGGGATAAAGACTAGCTAAAAATCTGTGCAGATCCTTTCTGTAAGAAGTTGAACTGGTGGTCCTGGAGCGTTCGCCTGCCACTGCAGAAGCAGCTCAAGGGAAATGGGCATCAGACAGATGTTGACAGTGTGATATGCACCAAAAAGGGACAGCGCATTTCTGGATGTGTAGGTTCAGGCCTTATGTCAAGCAGTAAGGCAGACAACATCCCTGGAGGCACGATGAAGGCATACCAGAGACACAAAAAAGTGTGAATAATAGAAAAGGGGGGACAGACAAGTAAAGTTAAATGATTAAGGGGCTGGACTGACATATATCAGTTGAGAGTTAACTATGGCTTGGCGAAGTGACAGGAAAGTGAGCACACGATAACCATGCTCAAAGGACAGCAAGGGATGATGGAAGAATGTGACTGTTATGGGAAATTTGGTTAGATTATGCTAATGGTTACTGGTGGACATGTAATTAGGTTAGAGGGCAGCTATATTTAAAAATGAGAATTCCTGCCTGGTTTTAATTGATATTTTGAAATGGAGAAGCCCATATTGCTATTTCTGAGGTTTACCCAAAAGCTTATTTTTCAAAAGAAAAAATTCAATGACTTCAGTAACAATTAGGTTCAAGTTGGAGAAAGCTTTCTGCAAACATCCCCTCTGAAATTTCAAAATACAAAACACATGTTTTAGAGATACATAAATGTATTTATAATTATTATAAATAAATAAAGAGTTTCAAGTTACCTGGCAATAAGCTGGTGGTCATAAAATATGACTGTATTAAAACTATCTAAACACCCATTTGCTTATGGTTTTGGGCAGACAGGAGTCATGGAGAGAAGGAGTAATACTTGTGAAAAAGAAGCAGAAGCTCTTATTTTGCTTATTTTAACAGAAAATTGCTTGCACCCTCTGTAATGGCTCTGTCTATAGGACCAGCACTGCATGAAGTTAACTGGATTTCAGCTGAGGATTTTCACAGCTCAGAACTTATCCTGTTCAATGTCCTATTCCTTTTTATCCTCATTTTTTTTGGGAACAAACACATTATGGTGTATTCCCAACTAAATAATTCACTCATTTACTCTTTAAGGCAGGCAGTTTCCTAAGAGGTGTGCTCTAACCTCTAACACTCCTTATACCCTTTTTCCTGATCTCACTGGGACCCCAGTGCGGARAGCAGAGAGGATGACTACTTCGCCTCAGAAGAGGTGTATATCCTAATGTTAAGTAGAAACATTATAGATGCAAACCTACTTTTGGATGCTGACTGGAAACAAATCGCATAGCCTCAGTGTTAACAATGGCCTTTCAGTATGTCCAATAAAGCAGTGATTTCTTCTTTTTTTTTTTTAAAAAACCTCTCTTCTTGTTTGCTGCCTCATTTACAGCTAACAATAATAGAATCAGGCCCAGAAATTAAAAGAAAAAGTTTAATTGCTGATGATTTCGCTATCTCTCCCAAGCAAACAGCAGAAGTCCGYAACCTTTTAGCCTTTTCCATCCTATTTGCTAATTACTTACTTTTTAATTAACCCATCATGCATCTGTCATTGTGTTTTAAATTAAATCACTTTAATTGCTAGTAAGTAGGGTTTATTTAGTTCCTGGTATGATTGTATGGGGTCATGAGTGGGGAGCTATTGAACCACACTGAGTTACAGGTAGCTCTCTGCGAAGCTGCTGAAGATAAAGAGTTAAGCTGCTTTCCTTAGGTGATGTGATTTTAATGTCTAATGGCGTATTTCTAATGGACAAAAGTTTACTGCAAGTGTGGGAGGGCATTTTTCATTCCTTCTATATAGATCACATTGGGCATTATTTTGTTTCTTGAAATATTTTTAATAAAGGCATAATTATGCTAATAGTTCTAGAAAATGCCTATCAACACAATGCTTACTTTGCTGTATAGTAAAACTGTGAAATGCATCACAACTTTATGTTGCAGCTGAACTTCAAATAAAGAGAATAGAGAAAATCTAACACATGGCACATGGAGTTTTAAGTATGGGGCTAACAGTCAACACACTTTAATATCTTCATATAAAACACCATAAAAATTGAGGATAGACACAAAAGATTTTCTTCTCTGTAGCACAGCCCCCTTCTTCCCATTGCGTGACCTGACTCGCTTCACTGACCCTGCAGAAAATACCCACTTTTTTGCTGGGTTAGTTTTGTGCTGGGTTAGTGAGTTGAATCAGCCCTGCAAGGTGGCTGGTGAGCACTGCAGCTGGCACAAAGTAAGCGACAGGAGCCCACAGCTGCAAGGAGGGAAGGGGAGGGAGATGAGGTTCACTCCGTCTCATACAACGGCACCGTGAAGCAACACACTACGCGTTTACGCCTTTTGTAATAAATTTGGGTATTTATGACTCTGTGCATTGAAATTACCTTTTAGTTGTTAAAATAATTTCGGAAGGTTTCTGAAACACCTTTAGAGATTATAAATCTTGKACTGGGGGAAAAAAACCCTACAGACAACACAATTCATTATAACTTATTTTGTATTTAGACCCTTATGCACTGAAGAAAGGCACTAAAAAGCACTTGCTGTATGTTCTAGAGAATAGCAATAGGAATTGGTAAGGTCAGTCTTCCCGTTAGTACGAAACAAAGTCAAGAATCCAGTACTGATGAGACATGAGAATAAATTTCCAGCAAGAACCCAAGTCCACATCTTTGCCAAGTTACCTAAACGTAACTATGGGTCAAATAAACAATAAATAAAGACCACACATATGAAAGCTGACAGATTTAGCAAGCTGAACTTCCCACATAGGCTTTGTTCTGAGAATTCATTAACAATACTAAAATCCAAGATTAGCCTAGATATTAAATATTTTCTTCCCTGCTTCTACCAGAAAAAAGTGTATAAAATTACAAGGGTTTACGGAGTACACCTTAATAAGACCTACGTAACCCTTCCAAAAGACAGTCTTTCTGTCCAGTGAGGAAGCTGTAATTAAGTTTTTCAGCTTGCTATGTCATCTCTGCATTGTACCTTCGGGTATGGGATACCAAGACACAGTGCACGGCTAGAAGATTCTGATGCGGCATTTTGTTGCTGCCAGATTTCTACTGCTGCATTCATCCTGACGCCTTCCTCACCGATCTCAGTAACTCCACACCTCCACGGGCAGCGTGCCTGGGGAGCTCACCTTGCCACCCCCYGTCTTTGTTCATCTTTGCACCATACTTCAGCAGAGCACCCCATCTCTGCATTTGCTTTGCTAGCACTTGGACCGCGAGACAAGGCTTACAGGTGCGGAGGAAGAAGATGAGGGACTGCAGAACGATGCAAAGGAGAACAGGAGACAAAGTGGTGACTTAMATTTTTAATGAGGAGCCTACGGATGGCCTTCAGGGACAGCACGGCCTGTTGAAGAGAAGCCATCAAACGCTCAATAAATGGATACATTTGTTGTATAGAGAGGAAAGATGCAATCAGAAAGCTTACGTTTGCTTAGAAAAGGGGAAGGGGGCAAAGATGCAGCAATGGAACTGAACTAAGACTCAGAAAGATATTCCTAACAGCTGTATTCTGAATATGCTTTAATATTATATGTCCCATCTTAATATGACCCATCTTGAGATGATGAGGCTCAAAGCAGGCATTCTAGAAGCTTAGACTGATAGAGAAAACCAAACTACTGGAAGAGCTTTGAGGGTGGCCTGCGTGTAGGAGCACAGAGGCAGAGATCCACGCTGGAGACAACAMACAAGCAGCCCAAGCACCCCAGGAGAACGACAGGGAAAGAATGAGTGGGGGAAATTCAATTGTAAAGCCCTGTTCTGCATCGCCTGTTTCGCTTGAGGTTTGAGTTGGACATTTGCAGCTCTTTTGCTTTCCCTGGTTTGCCAGTTGTTGACTTGGTACCCTCATATCTTTCCAGATTCACCATTGCCTGCATTCAACTCCTAACAGAGGCAAAGCAGTGGGACCTAAGGCGTGTGCTTATCGAAGCAATAATATTAGGGTTCCTGAGAGGACAGAGGGAGGTAAGTACGGAAGCAGCATCCTCCCAGTGTCCTGAACAAAACCCTGCTATGAGCAGACACACTTTCCCCAGAGAGCGCCCCAAGAATTACATGGCAGAATCTTATCCAATCCTTTTATTAAGTTCATTAAACTCTCAATACTATACTGCCTCAGTGCTCCATGATGGCTGCCTGCCCAAGGGAACACCAGGGTATCAATCTGAGTTTCTTTGCTCTCCTGAGTTAGTTGGATGGGCCAGGCTTTTCTTTTAAAACTTAATTCTCTCCTCCTCCAATTTGCCAATTCTCCAATTAATCTCTCTTTCTGTTCTAGTTTCTAATTTTGTTTGTGTGAATGTGTAACAGGAAAACTGGATGCTGCATTTCATTCCCGAGGATATCAGATCTGGGGGCTCCACTACCAAACGCCAAAGCCATGGCCCTAATGACTCAATCTTTGTCTTCTGCTCCGGTGTGTCTGCCATCTGAAGAACAGATCCTTGAGGAACGTTGATTGYGAGGAGGGGCAATCACCGTTCAAAGAAAACTTTAAGACACCCAGCACAGACGACTTCAAAGGTTAGCAGGAAGATACTGAATCTGACCTGGTATGGAGCCCCAGGGGCAAGACAGCGACAAAATGGGGTGTGCCCCCAGCGGTGCAGCATATTGGACAGATTCAAAGAATTTGAGAGTTTTCTGTTCTAAAGCTCTATGTAAACGCACTACACTAGCAAGGGATGGAAGACACAAACGTGAGGATTATCCAAGACAAGTTACCAGGTGAGTTCTCTCTGCTTATCTCAGGAAAAATTGCCCTGAAAATACAGACAATAAAGAAGCCAAAGAGAGCCAAGGGACTCTCTTTGCAAAATGACTCCCAAACACAAGACAAGATGGAAATTGCTACTTTTTCAGTGGATTTCATTCCTCCATTTAGCGTCATCTCTTTTTAACTAATATGCAGTTTGATTTTAGCCAGACACTCAGAGACAGCTTTTATGCCACTTGCATCAGGAGAAGCACAATGGGATGTCATCTCTGCACTGCTGATACTGAGGCTTCCCATGATTTATCTCTGCAGCATCACATGGATATTGAAAAGGACAGTGGAAATACACGATCCCACAAGCGATATTCCATGTACTTCCCACCAGGCTAATCTGGAAACATGCTAAAAAAGCATCCAAGACATCCTTTTCCTGTTGCTTTCCATAGTGTCTTGAGCAGTAAAATATTAAAAGTGTCAAAAGCGACACACCAATGTAAAT
This sequence comes from Phoebastria nigripes, assembly GCA_035582835.1. Classification (NCBI taxonomy): domain Eukaryota; kingdom Metazoa; phylum Chordata; class Aves; order Procellariiformes; family Diomedeidae; genus Phoebastria; species Phoebastria nigripes. The sequence goes on along the minus strand of JAYKAV010002867.1, from coordinate 732,980 downwards.
TAAGGATGTAGCCATCTTCCCATCCAGTGATGGGAAGGAGCTAATCTATCAGAGCAATTTTAGAATTAATAAGTTTCGTAAGTATTAATATATGGATCTAATCCACATTCAATGTTATCCAAATTACCTTGTGCTGAAAGAACAAGTTCTGTATAATGAAGAGAAACAAACGAAGCTCACAGAAAAATAATTAAAGCTGGGAGTTGCAATGGGAATTGGAGTCAGCACTACCTCATGTTCCGTGTTGAAAATTTATTCTTACGGTAACCCAGCTTCCTCATCCATAAGGTGGAGATGATAATACTCATCTCAGTTCCAACAGTAAGATCTACAGATAAGCCATCAGAATTGCTATTATTAATATTATGTACGCTTGGCATGCATTTTTTACTTCGAAACAGTTTTACAGATTGCATTTCTGGTCTACTCTCAGTGTTTTGGGGATCACTTATTTAAACTTCAGAAAAAGTTATTCTCAATTTATTTACTACAGTCAGGCATATTCTTTGCCATTGACGTTAATTCTGCTTTACAACTTATTAGTTTTATGGGATTTTGTTCTCTGTATGATGTGGGAACACAGTAGCACAATGATTCAACAAACACCAGTTTTACCAACCAGCCAGATTTAACAGGCTATTTCTTGTTGTATCCTATAAACACAGTGAGCAGCCAATCTGATATTTAATGATGCAAACCATAAGCAGAGGTAGTGTTTTGTGCCAAGATACAATATGTGGAGATTGCAAAAGATCATAGTGAAATTTCTGTGGAAAAAAAATACAGCATGGAGGTTTCTGAGTTGTTCTTTTGTGGGAATCAAAACCGAGTACCTTTACTATGAAAAGCAGATAAATAGATTAGCTAGAAAACCCCCGAAGATATTGACAGAATGAGAGAACGCCTCATATTGTCCATGGAAGGTATTTGCAAGCAACTGTGCTTTTTATGGGAAAACTTTATCAGAACAGGATTCCCAGATTTATTTTCATGTTCTGCCATCCACTAACTAAGAGACTTTGGTCTGAATGATAAAGCAGTTTGATTATAAGGGAAGCACAAAATGTACTAGCTTCTAAATAGGGCTTATTTTTTAGTATCTGTGAAGTTGCTGAAGAATCTTACATAAGAAGTTATTTATAATGACTTAAAATTAGAATTTTCTTTGAGGTATCCTAACCGAATTATAGAAAAAAGATTTGTGAAACAGGATGAGGTATGTTTTAAAACCAGCTGCTTGTTTTTTTAAAAACATCTTTGTAGATGTCTCAAAAGTGAGACTGGCATACTATTAGGATTTTCTGAACAGGCACAAAACCTACAGCTTTATAGTCCAGGGTACAGTGGACTATAAAGTGCTGTCCTTGCTCACACACAGACAATAAAATGAAACAAAAAAAGAGTCTTAAAAATTCAGAATGAAAACACAGCGTTGCCAAGTAATGACCTGACTCACGGTTCCTGAGTGCTTGAAGTTGACAGTACTGGATCATTGGAAATGCTTTAGTAACGCAAACATCTCTTCTCCCCTGAACAAACTGACATCACTACAATCCATCAATTTGCTGGAATTCACAACCATGCTGGGCTTTATTTCTGAGCTATTGTGGTCAACTGCTATAGCCAAAATATGTGTCTCTCTTCCAGTTCTCTTTTTTAAATCATATATCCTTTTACTACATTTTACATGTATTTCTTCATTTTGGTTTAATTAATCCTTACACTTTTTTGTACAGTTATGGGCTACAATTCATGAAAACCCTGTGCAGCTGTAGGAATAAATATTCTGTTCGATCCTCCAGGACAGATTTAAGATGTCATTGTCAGCATTGGGATATCTGTCTGTATTAGTCATTCTGCCAGCATTAAGATAGTAAGAGAAAAGATAAGGGTCAGCTATTTTGTACCATGTTCCTCTAGCATGGATTAGGACACAAAGAAGAGCTTCTCATGCCAAATTCTATACTGACTTCTTCCTGTGCACTCATTTTTATTGAGCAGGCTCAATAAAGTCTACTGGGACTGTCGTTCCTGCAACCTTTACACAACTTTTACCTTACTTTATGCAGTCTGTCTGGGCGAAGGGCCAGGCCTTCATATTTTACAAAGGAAAGCCTCCTTCCTCTGCCTATCTGAGTTTATTCCTTYGCTTCACCCTCTTATTTACTGTACTTCCTTCACCAGGTTCAAAGAGCTTGGTCCTTTGTTGGACATTTACCCTTTGGAAGCAATAACACCGGCAATAAGACAGCTTTTTCAAAATCGGGCCCAAAATACTTGCCCACAGGAATACATCATTTAGGGACATTACCTTTAGGGACAAAACCGTCTGCCTGCTAAGCGCTGGAGCCCAGCTCCCCTTTGACATCTTGCCATGCCGGCGATGCTCCGGCCACTGCTCTCCCGCTCCCATGGCAGCGCCCGATGTCTGCTTTCTTTCCAACTCTGAAAACTTCCTGTAGGATCCAAGATGTTGATCCCAACCCACCTGTGGAGTCTGGGTGGGAATCCCTACCCCTGGGGGAGACGCCAGGCGGGCAGAGCGACGCTGCCAATGCTGCTAACAAAAGCTTCCACAGATGGGTGAAGGGGAGCTTGGTGAGAAACGGCCGAGTGTCACAGATGAGGGAAGGGGAGGGCAGAGGACCTGCTGGGGAGTACAACCCTGCAGGGCCAGCAGGACCTACCATGTCACCTAAGGCCAGGATTACCTAAGCAGTGGTGTATGAAATAACAAGTTGGGATGGATGTGGAAAAAATGGGATCAAGGGGGGAAAATGCAATTAAGGGCGGGTTGTTTATTTGGGAGGAGGATGGGGTGTAGAAAAAAATACAAGGGCAGCAAAAAGGAGAGTCAAGAAATGGATAATAGGAGATGTAAATAACATTAACGAGGGCTGCTTGGGGGTATCTGTTGGGCGGCCATGCCCTTGACCACTGCAGCCTGTTGTCCCAAATCAGAACAACCAACCAAGCCTGTTGTTCTGAGTGCATGTGTGCYGACCTGCTGGCGCAGTCAGGAGGACTGGGCAGGTAGGTGCAGGGGAACATCCGAGGTGGATGGATCGAGTATCTGGCATTGCTGTGGTGGTGCCTGTGCCAGGCCTGACAGYATCAGCCTCTTCGCGACCTCCTCCTCCTCACGTGGACACCAGCAGAAGGAAACCCTCTCCTGGCAACGTGGCGTCATCTCCCCAAACGGTTTCAGCTAAACCGACAGAGGCAATGGCACTTTTTCATTGGCATAGCTTCATATGTATTAGGGGCTTTGCCAGGATGATTTCACCGGCTAGGAGGGTATGATTATTTTTATATGCCTCTACACAACATATGTATGCTGGCAAAATCATCCGAAATCACTTCACTGCTTGCCTAGTCCCRAAGAAGGAGTTAACACCTTCAAATTCAATGAGCGACAGAGTGGGTAATGAAACTGAATTGCCCATATTTCTTCAGAAAAATGCTACATAAAATTACTGCGTTCTTACATTGAAAGCGTTATTTTTGTGACAATAGGGACTAGGTGAAAACAGAAGTCTCTTCCCTTCAAATTGTTTTTTCCACTGGCACTTTTCTAAAATAACCCTTAAATCTTTTTTCAGTTAGTTTCATACGGAGTTTTCCTTGTAAGTATTACTGTCTTTAGATACCGCACAAATTACCCTTAAAAAGAGTATGTAGCTTATTATCCTCAGTGATATACAAATCCAAATACCCCCACTCAGAGTGTAGACTACTGATGCTGATGGGTGAAATAACTAAGGCTTAGTTTTACAGCACACAGATGTGCTGCCTTCAGGTGCTGGGTAGGCTTCTGAAGTTTGCTTCAAATATGAAGTGAGATACTGGAGAGGAAAAAGAACTCGTCTACAAGAGTCAATATCCTCGAAAATAAAAAGGGGGAGTCCTACACCTCTCAACTGGAGACAGACAAGATGAAGAAAAAGGGGCTTGTTCATTAAGGAGAAGACTTAATAAAATCCAGAGACCAGCTTGCAGAAAGAACTCTGACTGGCTCCACATCAAGGTATCTACAGTAGATATAAACCCAGAAACTTCACTAAATATATTGCCTCTTACTCACTACAAGATTTTTTTAATGAAAAACTGTTCCATTTTCTCCGAGACAGTGACTGAATCTCCACTGAATAGCACCTCCTGCGTTCATAGCACATTTACAGCTGAGCAAAGCACCGTTAAATGCTACAAATGCAAATAGCTGCACAAAGCAGCGTAACACTGGAAAATCCAGGCACTCCTAGGAAGAATCTGGGATTTGGGATGTTAGCCATTGCCAGCATTTTTCTTGTTTGGTTTAGCAGCCCACTAGAATATTTAACAGTACCATACATTCTTTTTTAATGCTTTTTCATGAAGAGGGATATTTTATACATAGTGCTTTTTTTAAGAGGAATAAGATTTTAAGCTGCTAAAGAAAAAGCTCTGTTTGATGGGATTTGTGCATCACTGAAATAGCCAATAGTTTGGAAGTAGATCAACGTACATGCAGTGACAAAAATCATATTTACAAGCTAAATAACCTAAAATAACCTGCATGCAGGTAAAATAATTTTTGTTTCTTATTAGAAAATATTGAATTCCCAACAGATTTTTAACTTAATGAAATCAGATGGAAAGAACTTGCACTGATTTCATTTAAAAAACCCAAGATGAATATATGGGCGAATGTCCTTCCATAACTCTTAGCAGCAGTAATCACACTTCTCCAGGTTTTTGATCGAAAACTCAGAATTTATTTGGGACCTAGATATAACATTTGGTAGCTGTACACAAGAATCATCACAAGTGAAGCTCCTCTTTACAATGATCATCGATTCCCTGTTTCAGATGGGTTGGATAAAGATGAGATTCCCAACTGAAATACTTGGGACTTTACAAAAGCAAAAACCCGACAAGCAGTCTGATCATGAATCATAGCCTGATCCTGTTCCCATGTAATTCAAGAGAACTTCTACCCACTGCTTATATTCTTTCACGGAAAAGCAGAGATAGCTCAAGGCAGCAGGCAAGGTAGGCAGCAGCCTAGAGCAGAAAGCTGCCTACACCACCCAGGAGAAGATGGAGCACAGTGCTCATTTGCAATTCCACAGTCCTCACCAGTACACTGTCTCACAAGTCAAATGCACTGATTGAGACCAAGGGCTTCAGCTGAAATTTTACCAGGCTGTGAGTACACATGGTTTATAAGTCTCAGCTGCTCTGGAACTGGATAGCTGATTTCTGAAATATTCTTCCGTCTTACAAAATTTGTATTACCATGTAATTCACCTCCTGAAGAAATTTATGTTTTTACGTATTCACTAAATAAACCCTCACTTGATGCTGGGGAGTATTTGTTTCTCTCCATATTCTTTCACAGCTGATGGATATTTTGTTTTGTTTTGTTCTGTTTTTTAAATCCATGTAAAACAACTCCAGGCTGATTTCAGTTCCACGCTGCACAGATTTCTCACAGAAGAGACTGACATTTTTGTTTCTGTGGCTTCAGGAAATATTTAAATATTTTACATGAAAAGAAGAACAGCTTCAGCAGGAATACTGAGAGACCCCCACCGTGGCCAATGCTACCTACCTAGCAAGAAGGCGCAGAGCCGGAGATCAAATCAGAGAAGATGAGAGATGGGAATAGGAAAGTCTCAGTGCGGCAAACCTGATCTGTTGTGCATAGGGCATTTCCTCCTGCTTTTGGGAGACAGGGATGGATCTGACTTGCCTGGCTCCAGAAGTGTGCGCTGTCAGCCCAAATTCACTAGCTTAGGGGTGGGATTTAGCTTCCACTCCTCTCCAAGGCATCTCTCACTATGGGCAGTTGGAGCAGGTCCATGTGTAAGTGCCATAAGGAACCCCAAGAACCAAACTAACCTTCAGACTCTGAGAAATAGGTGTCACAAAGCAAAACTTTCATGCATTTACCTACAAAGGACTCCTGTACTGTGCTTAGCATTTTGATCTCCAAATAAAGTCACTGGTCCCTCCAGTGTGCAGGTGCTCAGCTCCTTGAAAGAATGTAGGATAAAGCCCATATTCTGTTTGTTAAGTTTCTTTGATTCCCCCTTCGTATAGACTCCTAAAGTTTCATCTTTCTGGTCTTCCTTAAGAGTCAGGAAATACAAAGAAATCAGTGGGTGTTTTTAAGCACTTCAGTTGCCAGAGTATGACTTGAATGTTTATAATATGTGATTCAACTCAAATGAGTCTCTCTGTGTCCTCACCATATTAAAGATTACCCAAAAGATTATGCTTCCTTAGAGCTGTTTGTATTGCCGAATCAGAAACTTCAAATGAAAATCTGGTATTTGCAAATTCTTAGTCAGAAGCCATAGCAAGTGTCATTAGCTTTCCAAACAACAGCATGAAGAAAACAATTTCACCAATAAGGAGGAAAACTTAGCAGGAATCCATTGATCAGAAGACATCAGAATTACTATTATTTAATTCAGGGTTTTTACATGATAACAATTTCTTGTTAAAAAATGAGGGGAGCTGTTAAAGATGTCACAAAAGTACTGTCAGGGACTTTAACTAAGAAAAAATATCCTTGGATGTTGCCAAGAGAACTGGGAACACTTTTGGAGGGGAGCATATTCTGCTCTGTTTATTTTGGGAATACTTTCCCAAAATAAGGTCAGTAGAGGATTCCCCCTTTAGGGCTTCAGTCTTTTAGCAATGGTCAGTCCACAACCACTTGCATGAATTCTGATTTGCAAATATAAACCTTAGGTTTTTGCATATTTCTGTAGCTGGTCGCAAAGGATTTTCGTTTCAGTATAATGCTACATTACTGAGTATGTGCTAACGCTCTCACTCCTTCTCTATATTGCTGTTACAAGTCAGTCTGCTGGTAAGGAAATCTGGGTTCATTAATCTTGCCAATACYCTGCACTGTGTCATGTGCTGCTCATTAGGAACCACGGGCAACCAGACTGTCTCAGCTGATCAGTTATAAAAGTTACAGGAGCCTTTCCCATCTCGCTGGTAGTAAAGACATGAAGTCTGCTGCTATCACAATTCTCTTCAGAAGAAGAAAAGCAGCAAGTGCTAATTAAATAAGGTGCCACGGCAGGCTGTACAGCAAACAGCATTCAGAATGAACGTTCGAGTGTGAAGGACAGAAAGCTTGCTTCCTCTTTCCAAGAAACACAGCAGAAAGTTAAACACCGAATAACCTCTCTGAAATAGTACACTCTGCATGTATTTTCCCAATTTGTGTATAGCAATGAAACATCCTTAAGCCTTGCGTTAAGAACTTAATTGCAGCTTTCAACGGGCATTTAGCATTTCGACAAGTCTGAAGCTCATTCTTTCAGTGCAGGCATCAGCTCCAATCCAGCAGTGGATTTACTTAGTCTGTCCATATGGACACGCTAGCAGGGTGGGTACTGCTGTAATTCATGAGCAAGATTTGCAGTAAGTGCAGGGTGAAGTAGTGAAGGACAGAAAAGTTTGAAAGCATTTTCATCTTATAGGGTGTTATATAAATTCTGCTATACTACAGGTTACCTATCGGGACTACTATAGCATGTCTTGCATGAGACAAAGCGTACACCTCACCACGTGGGACCAAAGGAGATTTGCTAGTTGGTGTATGTCCCTTGTAAATCCAGATCCATTTACACTAGCTTCAAACGCCACACCTACCCTAAGCAACCTCTTCTATTGCTCATCTCTTCCTTTAAAGAGCATTTTTCCCAATGCAGAGTTCTCTTACTGCAAATTCCACTCCCAGTGTCCTGCTATATCCACAAGCAATGCTAGCTTTCCCTCTTCTTCACAGCTAGCTTTTATGCATTTCATGAGAACTATTATCATGGTCTTCCCAATCATCTTTTTGCAAAACTAAGCAGCTGTGCTTCGCTAAACCTTTACTTAGAACTCAAGCTTCCTCAGCCTTTGATATTTCTTGTGACTCCTGTCTAGACTCTCTCCTGTTGCTCATTATCTCTCCTACAATGCAAAACTTGAGCAGGTACTCCACCTGGGACCTCAGCAGGACAATGTAGTTACGTACGTATTTTTCAGTCATTACTTAGGGCAATCTACACATTAACTATTCCAGGTTATTTCCTCTGGAGTAAGTCTGTTTTCAGTTTAAATTAAACTATGTAGAGATTACACTGAAAGAGAAATAAAAGTGTCCATTTATGTAGCTCACCTGGAGTAGCTACTCCATCTCAAGCTTTTTTAGCTGACATTTTTCCAAATTAATGTTGTCAGTATGTGCACACATGCAAATGTATGCATTCCCCCATTTCAGACCTAACGTCTAGATCTATCCTGCGTAAGATGGTTAAACTTTCAACAGTTCTGCACTTTAGTGACAGCTACCAAAGACAGAAGGAGAATGTCAGTCAGCATTTCTGAAAATAAGATGTACCTTTGCAACACCATCTTTTTCAGCTATCAAGAAGCTATCTAGATTTATTTTTATTATTGCAATGGACATTTTTATTACTGCAATGGATTAGATATCATTATTGTTCACCTAAGAATATATTTAAATTAAGTCTTAAATGTTATTTTACGGGGTAAATCAACACATCACAGCACCAATTTTCATTCACAGCGCAGAAAAGGTCAGTATGCAAATGCAATATACTAAAAATGGATCCGCTCTGAGTAATGCCCCATCAAGTTAATGAAACTAGATCCTGAAGACAAAGTTTAGCTTTTTGTTTTACCTCTGATATTTTGAATCTGTTCTACAGACTAACACTTGATTCAAAATGTCAGGGAGAAAAATGAGAAATTAAGTAATGCAGAAATAACATTTTCTTTCATTATGCACAATCTATTTATACAGTGGCAATCTTTGCATTACTTTTTCCATGAAAAAACACACTGATTATCAATCAAAGTTTATTCTGCTTTTCTTCAACTTCAATCTTTTTCTATTTAAATTGGAGTATATACGTAAATTGTAAAATTACTTATTACTTCTATATATGTTAAATGAACATTAAAACCACATTATCATACCCTATCTTTTTTTGTACCAGGGAAGCAATAATAATCATTTAAGCTATTAGAACACAACTACATAATTCTGAAGAGCGGTCTGGTCACTATAATCTTGAGCCTTTTGTAGGTGACAAAGAATTTTGCAAATTTTTTTTGTTAGAAATTGGCAACTTTTAACATCATATAAAACATAAAACCGTAAGCAAAATGATCCAAAGACCAATGACTTCATAAAAGCATGATTAGAGTATTTTTTCTCGTATTAGAGATCTGAAATCTTCAGATGGATGGGGAGGGAAAAGTGGAAATCATTAAGTGCAGTATGCGTACCACACAATGTGCAACTTTGTAACTAAAGGAACAACTGAAATATATACAAAATATGTAATAGTTATTGTACCTGCAAAGCAACTATGGCAAAGTGGTTAATTTTACATATTTATGGACATGATACTGGTGCTTAATACCTACAGGCCCAAGTTTTGCTGGGTAAAATTGCTCAGGAATAAATACAGGATTTGATAGGTGTAACAGTTGTATGCACATACGTCTGAATCCACCCATTCAGAAAGTCCTTTGAGACTAACACATCCTGGAATAAAACATAATGGAAGACAGGCACGCTACAGCAAAGTACACATAACTTTCCCCAGCTGAACTATCCTTATTTATTAAGGAGGGCTTCTGTTCGGCATGAAGCTACTCACATTTGTAATTCTTCCCAGCATGAGATTTCATACAGATAGGGCTTTACGCTTTTTATTTTTCAAATTCTTCATATTTTTCTTTCTTAATTACCAGTAAGATTAACTGCTACATCCTTCCATCAAAGTGTTACAATATTGATAGGCATTAATATTAGAAACATAGAAAGGAATAAAATTCACTCTATCTTCAGTATTACAGGGGTTCTAGATCATGCCAGAAAAAGATGCATCTAAGGATGGAAAATATTGTGCTGTTACATGTGCTCTAACATTACAGACATGAAAATTTCACAGGTCAGAACAAAGATCGCATCACTTGGATGCAGTCCTACGTAGAGTGAAACATGGAGAATATGCCATTTTTCTCTGTCCCCTTCCTAAAAATTCCCAACGTTTGTTTTTGACCTCTGATGGGCATTCAGCTGTTATCTTTATAAAAGCAACTATTAAACACTAGCACTTTTTTCCTGAGTGCTCACTAGTCCACTATCACTGCAATTCTTCTCCGTGCAAAAAATCTTAACATTTACTGTCACTGAATTTCCTCTGCCATCTTATTACTCCATCACACTCAGTACTGTCAGATCCTTCTGCAACTCTTCCCAGTTGACTCTAGCACTGTCAGCAGGCTTTATTACTTCAATATTACTCCCCTTTTCCACATGTTGAACCACCCAGATGCTTGGACTGATGCCTACGGGGCTCCACTGGTGACTTCCCTTCATTGTAAAACTTGACCATTTACTCCCCGTTGCTTCCTAACTTTTAACCTGCTATTAATTCACGACAGGAGTTTCCCTTTCATCGCACGGCAGCTTTAATTCTTTATAAGCCTTCAGGAAAGAACCCTATTGAAAACTTTTGGAAATCCAAGTAGACTATAACCAGATCACATTTCTTCCCCAAATCATTGCCTCCCTTGGAGAACTGGGTAGACTTGTGAATTTTGACCTCTCCCTGTTAAGCCGTGCTGTTTCGCCTGCACAATGAACACCAGAATCCTAAATTATCATTGACTCCCTGTTCCCATTCATTCCATGCTGCAGCACTGAGCTGTAGCTGTGGTTTGATAGCACTCATCATCCCGATCAGCTCTTTATGCACATGTGACAGAGTTTGGCTGTCAGAAAATGAACAGTTATGAATTATGGAAAAAAATTTTTTTCCACGATCGTTATTTCCTATATCCGTTTTTTCTTTCCTTCTTTCTCCAATGCAGTAAAAATGAATGGAGGTGTGGGAGAGGGGAGAAAGCTCTCAAAATGGAGAAGGTAGCTTTCTTAAGAGTTCATTGCAAAGGAAACCAACAAGCCTAATACCAATGGTGTAGCCCAAGCTGGGGGCTTCCAAGCTCACAGGTGACTTCAAAGCTTCAGGGGACAGAGAAGAAGAGCATTTCCAATGCAATTCCCTAAGGAAATAAGGTTTATTGGAGTGGCTGTGCACCACTCCACCATCACCTTCCCTCCGTCTGCCCAGTACCTTCTGCCTGTTGGATGCCTTTCACCCAGCTCAAGAGGGACACTGAAGTCTGAAAAACCTGCAGGTTCTGGCAAGCGCCACAGCAAGGCAGGAGCTGGACGCGGGGGAAGAGAAGCCGGCGGTGCCTCCCTCGAGTGGGAAGCCGGGAGGAGTGGAGCACTCATCGGCTGCGGCCAGGAGCCCAGAGGAGGAGAAGAGGAGACTGTGGCAGCACCCAGCCTGGGGTGACCTCCAGCACAGCTGGGAGGGAACGGGGTGCAGTGCATCGTTTGGTGGTTCTATGCATAATTTCTCTCCACATCTGACAAAAATCCTTCCTGCTTATGTTGTATTTGTTGCTGAAGTTGTATCTGTTGCTGATGTCTCGTTAGCCAAAGTTCCAAGAAAAAACCCCGTTTGGGGAACCGGGGTCATGCACCCCCAGGACCTGCAGCCTTTCAGAGAAGCTTCAATGTAGCTGCAGCTGGGGACCCCGGGATATCCAGGCACAGCCGAGGGGTGCAGGGCCACCAGCTCCCGGCGGTCGGAGAGCGTGTCCTACCCGCTGGCTTAGGCAACACCAGGCACCTCACTACGGAGCAGTCTGCCAGCATGAAAACAGGGTCATCAGGGAACTCTCCTCTGGGTCTAGCACAGGCTTACCTAACCCAAGAGGTTTTGAATTGAACTTTTCATTCAGAAAATTGTAATTTTCCATTTAAAATGTCACTGTGACACTCTGTTAACAGAGCTCTAATGTATTTCACTTCATGCTCCCACACAGCAATAAAGCAATAATGTCACAGAGCGGTAGGTATAGGCTGATGATTTAATATTGCACTTTTACTGTCATGTCTAAAGAATTTTGGCTGGCTGGTAAAGCGGATAGCAGACAAAGGCCAAAGTACAGTTATTCACACCCTGTTTTATGGTTTGGTTTTTCTCATGTTATGACATGAGATGCAAGGAACACAGCACAAAGGTTTCTATCTGCTACAACAGAGAAATGCAGGATTCCTAACAGAAGAAAAATCCATGGTGATATTCCCATAAGTATTACAGTGCTTATCTTTTGAGATGCTTATAACTATTTGAATATATTCATAGGTACAGATATATGTATAGACACACAGAGAAAAAAAGAAAAAGCTTATGTCTTATTCTAGGTAACAATTGCAACACACTGAAAATGGTTCACTTGCAACATACTATATGCAACTAGGATGTCCTTTTAAAAGTGACTATATTGTTACAGATTCATGTTCATCCAAAGAAATTATAAACAAAACAGCTAGGGCTTACTAGAAGGGGTATTTTTTCCTGGCTTTATGATTATAATTTTACAAAATAATTCTTATGGATCAATCTTGGTAAAAATACTTGAAAGCAGGAACATGAGAGCCACAGCCACCTTTCCTAAAGATGTTTTCCAAGCAAAATCCAGGTTCCAGTTCCCTGGATTCTAATGCTGGCAGCCAGTTACTTTTCCTGTAACAGTCTGAACAAGATCCCAAATCTGAAAAAATAACAAGCTCTAAGAATATTCAGGTCTAGAAATGCATGTTCCACAAGAACTTTTACTCTAAAGTAACCTTCTTCAATTGTATATACATTTTTAAAGGAAGTGAAGGCAAGGTCTGAGCAAATCAAAGCGCAAAATTGGAAGCCGGGGGGAGGGAAAAGCTTCCACAAATTAAACTATTATATACTACAGAATTTTGCATAGACCCACAAATAGGTAGGTCAGAAAACAAAAAGACATGAAAGAGTTGAAAAGTGAAACAATGTAGGTTTTAAGAGCCAAGATTAATCATCTTTCTTTCCTTTGAAAAACAGCATTCCAAAAAAGCATCACCAAAATGCAAGTAAGTCRCCACAATAAAAAGATGTATTATGTACCAACAAATACTCAGTGTTTGAAGAGACATCACAAAAACTGCATCACAGCCTTGAAATAGAGATCTAATCCCACAGACAATCCTTAGTTTAACTGGGTACAAAGAAAAGTGGTTTAGATGTCACTTTCTCGATGTTCAGCTCACAAAAATAGGCATTTGCCTTAAATTTTTTTTTTTGCTGCTGCTGGTAACAAATCCAGAAGAAATAGGGTTTTGCTCTTTTTGTACATCAATGCATATCTTTGCTACGTTACCCTGAAAGAATTTTTCATCCTGTATCTTTGAGCTGCACACTCAAATGTGCAGAGAGGCACAATCAGAGAGGCAAATATCATAGATAAAAATGAACCTGGTTTAGAAACAGACTTTCTGCCATGACATATCACAAGCAGAGAGTTAACTTTTTACTTTCCAAATCACAAAATATTAAATACTGAAACATTCTTTGAAATGTTAACATTTAATTCTTTAATAGCATCCTCAGAAACTTCACAACTCTCACCTAATTTGAGGGTAATAGGTTACAGCAACTTTTATTGCTGCACTGGACATAATTCTTTTTTTGTGTGCTTTTATGTTATGCCAAAATTGCCTAAGTACATATGAGTAAGTTTAGGGGGGGGTGGTGGTGGTTTTTTTTTTTTGCTGTTTGGTTTGGTTTTTTTTTTTTAAGAATGTGTATACATTTAAATGAATGCTTTTGCTTTCTGCTTTGGTTTTCAACGAGCAGCATTTCTGACCATGCAGTGTCTCGCTATTGTTCCTGACCATACCCACTGCATCTGGTCCACAGAACTTCCCAATTTTTTTTTTCTGTAAATCACGTTGTATTTTGTATGCAAACCTTACACAGAACTGAAAAGAATTTAATGAAATGTCCTCGACAGCCCATCATAGAGCCTTGCTCCGCATGTGCGAAGGTGGCAGTGATCTGACCCTGGCTGGGCTCTGCGTTTGCCTCTCCCTGCCTTGTTCTGGCAGAGGAGAGCCCACCAGAAAACTGCTGGCTTCTCTCTTTCAAAAAGCTCTCTAAATGCCACATCTTGAAAAGCATGCAGAGGAAACATACGTTTAGAAATTGATCCACTGACTGCAGCAGAGCCTGCAAAGCAGCAACGGAGAAAAAGAAAAGAGAGGACTCACCAAGATACATCCTGATGTAGGGAGAGCAGTTTTGGTGGCAACCCTCAACAGTCTGGAAGTTAATACTCTGCTTCTCTCCTCTTTTCATTTCTCAGTCCCCCCCACTCCTAATTTCCCCATTTAAGGGAGAAAATAACAAGGCAGAAGACGCCAAGAGACTTTCATGACATAAACAATAAGGCCTTCCTGTGCCAACATTTCCTTTAAAAACACTTGCCAATAAAGCTCCTGGAGGCCAGCAAGAGAAAGAAATGCCGAAACAGCCGTGACATGAACTTGGCATATTTTCTGACTCACTCACTTCCCTTGAGACAATCCCTCCAAGAGAATGCTGAGGGATAATGGGAAAAGAAAATTTCTTCCAGTGAGAAGGACTTCAGCTGCCCGTGCTATACAAGAAAACTGCCAATTAACTTTATTTCTGTTTACCTACAGACTCGCTCACGCAGCCACCTCCGCTGGCATGTTTCCTGACTCACACACTCATGTTTGCACATTCATCTTGTAATCCTGATGTCTGAAAAAGGCAAGGAGACTTTTTTAAAAATAAAATACTGAGAATCCCCGACTCCATATAATTTCTGAACAGCAGAGAGAATGACCAATAATTGATAAAGGGTAGCCAAACACTTGGCTGCTTCAGATATTAAATCCAAATTTCCTTTTTCCTTATCCCTGCTATTTATACTTCTTTAGTACTACTATAACTTTTTAGTGCCAGACACGCTAGTCTATAAAACATTAAGGATACTCATATATCTTGTATATCTGTAATGAAAGATTGTCAAGATTATTTTGTCTTGTCAATCCACCTCATTTTGAGTAACACCATGTTTTCAAAACTAAATGGCATGTTAAGAACCAGAAATTAAAATCTCTTTGGAAATCAGCATCTTACCCGCACCAACACGCGTTCACTCACTCACTCACTCACTCCCTCCTGGGGTACRGCCGTCCCCTGCCTGAAGTCCCTCGTGGTCAGGAACATGGGGGTTTCAGCTGTCTCCTCTCATCCGTGCCTCCGTCTTCACCTCCAGCGCAGGGGGACCCTCCTGGGAGGCTGGAGCCCAGCTCCCAAGGGAGAGGACAGGCAGGAGGCAGGCCAGCGCCGTGCTGATGGCAGGGGCAACGCGGCTGCTCCTCCACCACGGGGTCGTGGCAGCTCCTGCCCGTCCGAGGGCTGGGGCAGGCAGGCGAAACGGGGATCTGGCCAGGCTTTGCTCCAGGGCTGCCACCCTGCTGCACTCCCCTCTAACACCAGACCAGGCAGCAACCCCCACCTTATTCGAAGACAGACCAAGCAGAAATTTTTGTCGCTTTGGGGGGGCTGTTTGATTACCAGTCTCAGTCTTGCGATGCAGAGACACCACCTCTTCCTTCCACATGTACCCAATTCAGGGGACTGAGCAAAGATCCGTCCATCCTCTACGCGAACCTTGCACCCTGTCACTGAGTTAGCTCATGCTCGCTCTCCGTTTCTAAGAAGG
This sequence comes from Phoebastria nigripes, assembly GCA_035582835.1. Lineage (NCBI taxonomy): Eukaryota > Metazoa > Chordata > Aves > Procellariiformes > Diomedeidae > Phoebastria > Phoebastria nigripes. The sequence continues at coordinate 717,305 of JAYKAV010002867.1, read as the reverse complement.
CAGTGAGCACTGCCAAGTGCTCCTCACTCGGCTAAGGGTTGTTATTGTTGCTGGGGTTTCTTTGGTTTTGCATTCAACTTCTTAGATTAGCATCAGGGTATCACATATCAAAATAACCACTAGTGAGGATTTGCTGGCCTGCTCAGAAGTGAGGGTTCACCATACCTACAGCTGCATAATTTTACCATAATGTAGTCTGATATCATACACCCCTGGCTTCTACTTTCTAATAACTTGCTTGCTGCTTTAGCACTTGGGCTTATGTCACACTCAGCAAGTCTCCTGACTCTCCCCTAAGAGCCTGCCTACCCCTGAAGACCCTCAGCAATCATATCTAAGCCAGTGCCACCAGACTGCACAATTTTGGTTTGGTTTTTTTGTGGATTTTTTTTTTTTTTTTGGCATTCCCAGCTAGTATGGCTCTGCTTGCAAAATACTGTAGTGTGCTATAATGTATATAATCTACATTAGGAGTTATCTACTAGCTCACCTTTACTCCATCATGAGTGCTGGGCACCTTGTCAAGACACACACACACAGTGCAAGCTTCTTTTTTTCTTAACCATCTTTTTCTGCCCACTCGCAAAGCTAACACTGGCTTGTTTTTAGGTTTGTTTTCATCAAAACCTGAGAAAAGATGTGTTTTTTTGTAACACTACCAGGGCAAGCTATCTGTGGTTGGCTGGCAAACTCTGAAATTCAGGGCTGGGGCAGAAATATTTAGGAGTCAAAAAAAGCTGACTTGCTCAAGAAATTAAAGCCCTTCTGACAATCTTCCAGAGAGCCCCTGARGAAAAGGGAGGGAACCAGAGAGACTCAAGGAAAATGGAGGGGAGCCCAGCGTGGAGATTCACGCCAGAACRGTTCCTGGCCAAGAAGGAAGGTTGGCAAGTAGACAAATACAGGCTTTCATAGGCAGCATTGTAAACAAGACATTAAAAATATTAATCCATTTAGATTTCAAGCACCAAGATGAGATTTACTTATGAAGCAGAATTATGCTGGTAATGGCTCCTCAAACATTTCAGCTGAATGTCAAAACTTTTGCTCAACTGTATCAAGTGAAAACACAAGGAGCTGTTGACACTACAATATTCAAACATTCAATCGTATGGCAGGGCTGGAAAAACACAGAAGGCGGCAAAGGAATGCTTGAGCCTTGGGCAGAAACTCAAGCCCTTGCAAGGAAACTGCATTCACAAATTATTTTTACCTTCATTTCTACACCAAAATAATAAATTGAAGAGGCGAAATGGTTTCTTAAAACCAAGCTTCCTTTCAGAAATCTTTTCAAATAAAACGTAAATTACCTCTACCGAAATACTTTGTTTTCAAGTAGAAACAGTCATCTAGAACAGAATGTCTTTTCGTGTGAAAGAAAGTTTAAGTAAACTTTGAACACCTAGGATTTTTAAAAAAGTTTCTTCCCTCCTACAGGAATCAGCATGTCTCCCCTCTTCCCCTTAGAAAACACACACTTACTCTAAATGATAGAATATTTTATTTTTTTAAAATGCATTGGAAAAGTCATCTCCCCCCAAAAGCAAACAGGCATTCAGGACAATCCTGAATCCATGCTGGCCACTGAAGTACAGAAACACAGAAGAAACACATGCTTTTTTGGTGAACATGGTAAGTGTCAGGTCACCTCAAGCCTGCCATGGCCAGGAGACTCATGGGTCTTCTACATGCTGGTGAGTAGGGTTCACAAGCTGGTCTACTGAGGGGCAAGCGTGTCAGGGGAGGCCCACAGGGAAAAACAAGTGCTTTAAACAATGAGAAAAATATGGTCTGCAGTCACTATAGGAGATTCAGGAACCGAGAGAGTCGGGAATCGGAAGATTCCTGTATTGGGTAAAAAGAAAGACTAGTATTTCTTTAATCAACCAGGTTGTTCCTCACGGAAGTCCACGTGCACAGCCTGTGCTCAAAAGAGGTCTTTTTCCCCCTCTCAGTAGCACCGACAATCACTGTAAAATACCACGCACGGAGAGACTGAGGTATCTCCATTCAAAGCGCTAAACGCATTCTAAAGAGTAGACTAACATTCTCCATTATCTTTAGTCACTTTAAAAAGCATTATTTTAGGAAAAAGGCTAGAACAGCATCCCATCTCTTGTAACCTAGGATATACTATACACCCCTCACAATTATATTTCTTAGGTTCCTTAAAAAAAGAACAAAATGAAAAGATAAAAAAAAAAMCAAACCACTAAGCTCTTTTCCTTGCTTATATCTGTAGCCACTCACAAACTTATCTTAAGCTTTCCACAGTATCTGAAATGGAAGATCTGAGCAAAGGAAAACCTCAAAACACAGAGTGAAAGAAGGAATAACTTCATTCTGCTTAAAAGTGAAAAAAACTAGATTAAAGTTTAAAGAATCTGTAATTTTATAACAGTTTAAACATTTAAATGCAAATGCAAGTAGCAACACATGAATTATAGAAATTCTGTAGCACTCCTGGTCTTATGAATCATACTATGAAATTTTCTTTCTGCACTCTCAATGTAACCAGAATGAAATACTGGCATCTCAGATATTTTGAAATGATACAAAAGCAGCACATTTAATAGCATTAATTTTAATAAGTTAGCATTCTATCGCAGATGCATCTGTTTCAAAACGTTGCAGCTGAAGGTATTTTTAGGAAAACTATTTGCCCATTACATACCACAACCAGTGCAACTTCACAGTCCAGGGAGGCATTTTCATCACACGAAAGGAGAAGCCATTAGCGAAATCCTACTTGGCAAATAGTAGCTCATACACTGAAGCTGCAATATTATCCCGGCTTTCCTACATATAAAGCATAGGACTATGTTCAAAGCAAACATGTGGTCATAATTAAATAATAATTATGACTAACATTTGTGTAACACCATTCATCCAAATAGTTTAAAGCATTAGGTAAATCTGTAAACAATGGGTCTAATCCTGCACCCTTTACTCATATAATACCATGCATTTCAAATGGACTATGTAGATCTTGTCTACACACAGACTTAATTGTTCTCCATTAACTCCATGTGTCAACACTCATTCCAGTGTGTCTTGTTCCTGTTTAGCTTAATTCTCTCACTGCTTCCTACAGGTGAACATACCGTTTCTACACTCCCACTGATTTAACATCACTTTCCTACACGGATCCCACAGGGCTTTGCAAATCTCAATGCAGCCTCGCTTCTCCTACATGCTTCTAATAAGACAAATATTCTTTTACAAATGAGGAAGTTCACTTGTTGTTAGTATGCTTAAGGGACTGACCATCCCATACTGACTTGCATCTGTAAACCCAGGACGTACAATTTCTATTCTCATACCTTAATCACACAAATAGCCTTCTTCATCCATCACGCTCCAGAGTAAAACCACAGGAAATGGTAAGAACAGGGAAAAATTCTGCAGTTTCCAAAAATAAAATATATTTGGAAGCAGACATGCTCAAACCACTTTCATGCATCTGTGCTACAAACGATGTCTGTTACAGAGAACCGAAGTTGCTAAATGAGTTAAAAAAAAAAAATCACGAAGAACTTGTAGACCTTCCTGACATTTTGGTGTCAGTCTGCCTTGACAGTCAAGCAGTTGGAGAACAAGGCAAGAGACCAGGAATACCTGAGTCAGATTTCATTTTGGCTCTGCTATGGACAGTTACTTAACTTCTTTGCTTCAGCTGCAGTATCTGTAAGCCAAGCCAAATCATCCCTTCCCCTTATGGATCTTTTGAAATTCATTAAAATCTCTATGGTCCTTTGAAGACAAATGCTGTTTACTACTGCTAGCTATTATTTAGCTTTTAGCATTTTTTGCCTTCTAGCTTACATTTTGCATAGAAGAAAGTCACTGTCACATCTCACTTGCACCTCGATTTAGTATATTTTCCTTCCAATTTTAATTTTCCTTTGCAAGAGGTATGCTCAATTTTAGCTCTTATATGTATTCCATGTAACTTTGGCATACATCAGAAAGCTTTTTTTTAGCATCAGAGAAAAGCACTGCAAAATGTCATCCACTGCTGAATTGTCAGCAAAGCTCACACTAGCGCGACAGTGAAAAACGGTGGGTTTTCCCCTTAAAATCTTCTAATAGGTTTAGGCATTTCTCTGATTTGTTCATTCAGAAAAAAATTACAATAATTGCCTCACCTAAGCACAACTTGGTCGAACCTGAAAAGAATCTAATGTCATAACAGCAATCCCTACTATAGAAGCAATCCTGCAAAAGTCACTGCAACTACTTACACACCGTGGAAGGATTTCTCGTGAATTCAAGAGAAGCTACATGGCTGCTAGGTAGTAAGGACACAGCTCTCCTTGTTCACTGGTAACACCTACTAAGCTATGCACTCTTAATCCTGTATATAGATAGTGTTTGTGGACCCTATAGGAGTGAAAATGTGGATGTTAATGGTTTAATCCACAATATGTTAACAGCTTAATTTTAATACGTAATGAAAAGGACATGTTATATTAAAGTGCATTGCCTTTGCACGTGAGCTTGGTGGGGATGGAGAGGTTTGCTTATCTCATCAGTTGTACAGGCAGCATCTGTTGGCAGCACAAACAGGCAGCGGGTAGGGCAGCTCTCTCATCCTGTCCAGCCAAAAAAGCAGCAGAGGTGCTATGCTGTCTCCCGCCAGGACACCCAGAGCAGCGCCCCAGCTCAACAGCACCTCTTCGCTTATTTTTGCGGTGCCTTGGACAGGACTGCAGCTGTAAAAGCCGAGCAGTCTCTCTCCCCTCCCATGGACCAGATCTTGACAGCGCTGCAGAGGTCACTCTTTCAAGAGAGATGACATTTCTGAGTGTAAAACACAGGCCAGATTTTGATGGGATTTTTCTGTTGGTCTAATTTCACTGGCTTTGATAGATTTTCTCTGGGCTGAAATCATGCTGCGATAGAGAACAAGACTAGGTTAAGAGTTCAGTTCCATTGTCCACACATGACCTCAGGTATCCCACCTGGCCTCCACCGGCTGCTCCGGACCCCGTATGGGTCTGGGTAGGTGACGTGTAGCATCAGCCAAGCTAGATGCCTACCTTTGGTCATCCCTCCATGAACTGATTGCTGTTTCTGAAACATCTGAAACCTGGACAACAGTTTCCCTCCAATTTCTGGTGGGCTGGGTGTTTGGACCCTTGAGGATCCTGGACATATTTGTCCTCCAGGTTCTGAAGCACCACAAACAGAAGATGACTACAGTGATTTCTACAGATCTCACACCTGAGCAGAGCATATTCTGAATTCTTCTCAAAGGAAGCTTTGAGACCTTCCTTCTCCTGGGGTGCATATGTGCAGCAATCAAGAAAAGAATCCACCAGCGTCCTCAGGCAATTTCTACCTCAGTAGGATGTAGCAGAGGCCATTGGCCATATAGAAATGGCAATTCTTTGCTATTTGTCTTTGAAATGCTGCATATCATGACACATCAAACCTTCAAACTGAAAACTTTTATGAAGGATAATCTGATCAGGCTCTTTCTCATTGGATGGGTATACTTCAACTTGAAGCTAATAATAAACCTTCTTTCCATTGAGATTTCTTTTTAACAAAATAGGTACGTAATCTAAAAAGGAAACCTGAAAATTAGGCTAAATTTTAAAATAAAATATACAATGTGATGTTCCTACCTTATGCCTGCATCACCTTCTAAATAAATGTAATGCAGCTGTGGGAGGGCATTTTCAGAAGGGAGCAAAGTCCGAGGAAACAAAGTGCTTTTAGTAGAATGCTGAATGGTTTCATTGAGTATTTTTAGCCTGGCCTCTTGAGATGCTCTGCAAACATTTGCAAAACTCCAAAGCAGAGCCAGGGTTATGTCACTATCTTTGGTACAAATAATTTGTTAGGAACTATTTTGTTCTGGCACAGGGATATATCAAGAGAGGATGCGTGAACTGGCTTGTTTTCTTTTGGATTAATGTTGTTTGTCAACTGAAGGCTGTCTTTATGAGGAAAGAGCGAGGTGCCAAGAAGTACATTTCACCATGCCAAAATTAAAGGGAGGAGTTCAGCAGCAGTCTTTTATTACCTAATTAGTTTTATCAAATGACACAGATCAACTAACAGGAGATAACTAATAAGAAAAGGGGGTCTAATGAAAAAGTAAGTTATCAGCTGGATGCTCTCCAGAAAACAATTATCTCTCTAGGTAAACAAGTACTACTGTTGGGAGGTCAGACACAACGCGCAAGGAATGGAGGTCTTCTCAGGATACCAGCCCTCAGTGGAGTTGAAAAGGAAGAAAAAAGTAGTGGGATAAACTACACTGAGAAGAGGGATGACTTGTTATTAAAGGAGCTAGTATCTTTATATGAAATTATTCCTATCTGGCCTATAGATATCCCACCAGTTGGTTTTTTTTTGAAACACAAATCAAGTACAGCTTGCCAGATTAATATCGCTATTCAAAATGAAAATTAGGACTACAATAAGAACAGCCACATTCACCTGCTCAGGAACAAATTACCAGAATAACTTTTTTTACACCTAGCGGGGAAAATGGCAGCTCACAGATCTTATTTTATCTTGATTGCCCTCATAAGACTGGAAAGGATGATCACAAAAAGAAATACAGAATTTTAGATAATATTCTGCTTTATCCAAAATAACCAAATGTAGTATTGGAAGGTATTTAACACGTGCTTAGGTTTCCTTTCCATTATTTTCCCAATTGCATGATCTAAACTAGTCAGACAATTCAGACTCATGTGGCTCACATTCAGATTACATCAACTTTTAATTCCAAATTTGAACAATACTTTCATGTTTTCCATTACTATTTGCTTATCTAGTATATACCTAAAAATACGTGAAACCTGTCTGATTATTTCAGCTAGTAAAATGACACCAGATACACATAACAGCACAAAGACATTTAAGATGCCTTGCTAGAAAAAAAAAAATCCCAAAATGAGGATTTAATTGACTAAAGACTTGTGCCCCCCAGCAGCTTGAAGAAAAGCAACATCGATTTTTACACACATTCTTTGAGAACTGTAAGTGATGCAACAGAGGAGTTTTATTATGCTATTCTTTCTCTTCATCCTTCCCTTCCTCCATCATCAGTTGATTTGAAAACAGATGGGGCAAAGAATTTATGAGAAAATGCTCTGTCTCTTGGGGTCGACAGTTCTACCTTTACTGAAGAGCTGTAGGGACCACAGGGAAGTTTCATATATATTACAATAAACCATAGCAAGGACTGCTAGATGCAGGACTATTAAAGGAACCTAAAAATCAGTCACTCTAAATGAAAATACCAACCGCTGCCATCCCAGAACTATGTTAAGAGAAGGCGTAAGATGTTTATGAGGCCTTGGCATGTCCTGGGCAGGGCTGGGTAGCACTGCTGGGAAAGAGTGATCCATTCGGTTCCTGTTAGCACGCCTTTCCCTGCACAGAAAGGCTGAGCGAGGGATGAAGTCCTAGTTCAGATAAGACGTCTCGACGACCCTGCATCCAGCTGAGAGCACCTGCAGGGGACAGAGGCTTCAGCTTAGACTTAAATCACTGATCCAGACTGTCATGACGCTTTCCATGGGAGCACCGACATTCTCGGCAGCCTACACATGGAACAGGTTATCACCACTCCTCTGTGTCTCAACGGACTTAGAAGTCTGATACTGGATTTTGGGGTCTCTATAATAAGACAGTCCAGGAAAAATAAAAGAAAAAAGAGAGAGCAGTACAGGAATGCAAATGAATGAGTTCACACAGGCACAAATAGAAAGCAGGTTTAGTTGAGGAATGAAACTTATTCCATCTGCCATCCACCTTTAAAGCCCTGCAACAGTCTTACGGTCTTCACGAGTCTCCAAGTGACTCCGCAAGGAGAGGGGATTCTCTGCCAAAAATAGTCAGTCTTCACTTTCCTCCAGAGAGTCAGTCCTTGGCTGGCAAACCTCAACCACTGCGATATCCAGACCTGCACATGGATGAGGTCACTGGCCACGATCAGCACATCAGCATGTGTGGTGCAGATCTCAATGCACACGAGAGCCAGCTTCTCCCCTAACATACAACCCTTTGTTCCCACAAAACAGTACAGTACCATTGTACTTTCTTGTCTTCTCTCCCCGCCCCGCCACCGCCTCCTTCTTGTTTTTTCTTCCATCATTCCCCCTTACACTAGGATTGACTGCAAGGCATGGTGCCTGGGGAAAAATGATGCTGGGCTCTGCCCACCTTGAGAAGACTAGCAGAGGAGGAAAAACTTGGCCAAAAGAGGATCGTGTGCCAGGACAGTGAGCAAAACCAGAAAAGTAACCACCACTCTCGCCGTGACCATCTGAAGACTCAGTGAATCACCTTCCTTCTCCCAAAACAACTTGTCCAAACAACAAATTACCATTTTAACTGCATATCTTTTCTCTTACAAAGGGTTTCTAGCAGGCTTTGGTCGTATGTGCCATGCAGATGCTGAATTTCCAAATGCTTTGCTTACTTTTTTTCTTTTAATCCTTTCCCTTCTGCACGCCCTAAGCAGCAAGTATCTACTAGGTCTACCAGAGAACTAAGTAGCAGAGGTTCCTGGACTCAAAATCCCAAATCAAACTGTTTAATGCTGGGCAAAGATTTTCTGGGTTCAGTTAGGCCACCCAGATTTATACACCTCTACCTATAACATTGTGAGAAGACTCTTCCCATAAACGGGTATACATCCCAGGGTGCAGCCAGAGCGACCTCCTGAGATCACCATTCCTCCATTCCTATGGCATTCCTGCAGACAGCTCCTCTGAAAATTATATAATATATATATATATATTATATAATTTATATATATATTTGGCCTTCCTGCCCCAGCATCCCCAACACCAGACTCGTCCCAGCGGCACAACATGAACTCATCAGAACAAACAAGCTGAAGGAAAGGCGTTCATGCTTACTGCTGCTTCTGCCACAGCACCCTGGCATTTTCAATCTGGTCCTAGGAGTACTGAGGCTAGATGCAACGCATCGCCAACCTGTGGCCACAGTAAGTACCGAGACCTCTCCACAAAGATTGAGTTGGTTTGGGAAGCATACCTGAATATAGGGAAAAAATGATTATAAGGAATGTGGGCAAGAGAGGCCATCCAAACAAAAAAGCCTCACTTGGCCAGATCACTGACCTTGCCTAGGAATGCAGGCGACGTACACAGGAGGAAAGTTATCTGTGTTCAAGCTGCAGTTAACATCCAGACTCATATGCTGTTTTCCACAAGGAAAAGCTGCGTGTAAGGTCAGAAGGCAATAAATCACGTTTCATTTTGGATCAGCTTATTGTTTAGGACACACACACAAATATCAAATGCTTTTTGAAATTAACAGTGAGTTAATCTGTGAGGAAATGTGAGGCAAACATAATGAAAAGACAACAGAGTCTCTTAGCTAGGGGCAGAGAATATTCAGCCAAAGCCTTCCTCTGACTCCCACTGAGAACAACGCAATATGGAAATAACCAAAATTATGTATTAGAAGAATGAAGACTGAAGGCTTTCCGCTAAGTTATTGTTTTCCTCAATCATTAATTGCAAGACAGCCTTCTATGTCACAACAGCATTTCAATTATTGACCTTTTATATGGTAAATTTACTGTACATTTTTGAGGGTGGACAAAAATCTTATAACTATTCTAATATGCCTACTAGTAATAGTTATAAAGGACACTGAGCATCTGGTCTTCAGTTTGCTGTTATAAAACTCAAACTAGGCAAACAGATGATAAACAGTTAACAGGTTTAACAACACATGCGATTAGCTGCAGTCATATTAAGATAGAGTGATTCTTATGCACGTTAAGTGGATTATTTAATTAAGTGATACGCATTTCAGCAGAATGCACTGGATAAGAGTGTGTGCAAGTTGCATGGATGTTGAAAAGAGTGTTCTTGCAAATTCAATACACATAGGTGGGAACTGTCACACAGCCTGTTACTAAGGATTATCCAATACTTCCCATAAGATCCGATTTGTTTATAATTTTGCCAGACTAATTGTCTGGGCTGAAACTTTCCATGTTGGATTAGTGCCTCAGGCTATTTTTTTCTTACATCAGCCAAAACTGTTCAATGATTTCCAAGATAAAGCCAGGAAAAAAAGACATTGTTTTACAGTGAGAAAATAGTATCTGGTAGCTTCTCCTTCAAGAATTCAAATATCCTTCCTGTTTTAAACAGGCAGAAGGTGCTTTTTATTCAGGGAAGTGGCTTTTGCCAGGCCAGTTAAAACCAGTTCAAATCTGATGACATTCCAAACCTCTGCAAACTTGTGAGAGGTGCTGGATGTGGGGTTTAACACCAGGTACCAGTGAAAAGCATCATCCTCATGCGAGGAGAGGAAGGTGAGATGCCTGCCCCGCCATTGCTGCTGCCTGTGCCGCAGCCCGTGATGGAGGTCAGGCGGGGCCGAGAGCAGGACCAGGCTGACCCATGCTCCTGGGGGGAAAACCTGCTGAAAAGAGGAGGAGAAAGAAGGTATACCTGGCCCATACAGACCACTTATGCAGAGAACAGAGAGTAGGATCCCCTGAAGAAGAGGTTAAAAAGAGGAGGATTTAATTAGGTGACTGAAGTGACCTGGATAATGAGTTTACGATGAAAAAAAACAACTAGACAAGGTCACAGGTGGGGTACAGCGCTTCACTTTGCAAACTCCGTGTCTTGTGTGTGTACAGCACCTAACTAAAAGTAAAATGCACTTAAAAGGATATCCTAACATGATAACTCAGAAATGGACAACGCAAAGCTAACGTTCTCAGATATCGACTATAACATGCTGCTCCTAAGTATTTAGGCACCTCTGTGCAGGTATCCTGTTATTTAGACTCTAAGCATCCCCATAACCGCAGTCAGAAATAAACCTCCGTTTATCAGGAGAAGATCCCTCTTTTTAAAGGGTTTATAAACTTACCCCCGTTTCCATGATTAGAAACCTATCTATAAAAAATGAGAAAGAAGATTGAAGTACCTCAAACAGCAATCAGGCGGATAGCTCTTACTGAGGTTTCTAAGGAAATTTATGCCTTTGAAAATCTTCCCTGTTTCCTTACAAATCCAGCTACAGACAACTTCATTTCAGCAGTCCTGGGGAGAGGACGCTGGAGCTACCAATCACGACTGAGAACAAAACGTTAAACAAAACCCTTTGGAAAGACAAACAGTGTGTTTACTCTATAGCTACTGTGTAGCCCAGCGCACACCTCCTTAGCCACCTACTACCCAGCCACGGTAGCAGCACGGAGTCAGCGCGGGCAAAATCCCCGTGCGCCCGCCTTTGGAGCAGCCACAGCTCAGACCCAGCTCCAGCGTGTTTGCTCCACCACGGCTGCTCACATGCCTGCGCACCCAAGGTCACTCTGCCAGAAGGCAGTGGCAAAGACAGGGAAGTCCTGAACTGCTGTCCTCTGCAGGCAGGCAAGCRGGATGCGTACTCTGTCTCAGCACAGGAGAATTTCTGAAGGTTTTCACTGATTTCTGCAGTGATTTTTGAGCAACAGCCAGATTGGTTAATCATTTACCCTTCTTGTGTTGGTTGCTCAATACAGAGAGGGCATTGCGCATGCAACTACACCACGGTCCGGAATCAAAATGGAATGAAATAAGGCAGAAAACTTTCTGTGACTGGAGGCTCAAGGCTGTACCCAGAGATTATACTTAGAAATATACATAGAAATGTACTCATTTAAACTTCTGATTATAATTTTCTATTTTTTTCAATCTTCAGCTCACTTTCTATGTCGTTCACCTGTTCTCCTTTCAGCAGTGAATTCCACTTTCCACAACTAGCTGGTTATATGATGAATTAGTCTAAAAGGCAGAAGATGAAAAGGAATGCCGGCTGTGCAGTTGGACCCTTCTTCTCTTCCTACCCCATACAGTATCATTTATTCCCGCATATATAAACTTCAATACCCATTATGACAACACTATTTTCATTGATTACGTGCTTATTAATGCCAACTTTCCTTCAGCGAAGAAAATCACCTTCTCCCAGGAGAGAGATGATTTGCAATTTCATAATAATTGCAGTGTCTCTTAAGTAGTTCTGATTTTAACAGGAYGAAGTACATCTCATTTTACAAGGATGCCAGAACCATTACACAGCACAGTGCTACAACCTTTTCAGAATGCAAGCACTTCCTTAGACATAGAAGAAAACCAGATCTAATTCTCTGTGAATTATTATTTTTCTTATTATTTAAGAACAGAAACATACTGGGACTTTGCATACCATGCATTTAAGAAGACAAATACATAAAACCAAGAGATTCAGAAAAGTTAGGACCTTGAATAATTTTATTCCACCATTTTAACGTAAACTATTGGATAACGTTYAAAGAATTTTGGTGATAAAAAGGAACACAACTGAAACTTCACAAGAGATGTATTTGTCAAAGACAGATCTTCTACTCCCCAGTCCCATTTCTCCATTGCATAAAACTATCCCCATTAGCGCTGGCTGATGTGGCATATGCTCCCAATAACGTGGCAGAAGAGTGGCCTCGGTGGATACATAGCTTCTCCTCCCCCCAAGTTCTGGATGCATTCAGTCTTAATACTTGTCACTGTCATTATTTCCTCCCTACAAAAATTAACTGTAGAGCTAGCAGGGGAATCAAATAAAATATACTTATAATATAACTTATACTGCAACTTCTTGATTTATATTTGATCTAATTGCTAAACAGCCTACTAGAGACTTGCTAGATCTGGCCCAAAAGTTACCATCAACAAATTATGACAAAATGTGTGTTGATGCACATAAAGTGAAAAGAATTGCCTCAGAAAAGCAACACAAAGCACCAAGTGAATTGGAAACGGTCTGTGAAAGGTAGAGGGCATGCACTGTAGTTCTTTCATGCTCTGGTTGCTTTTTGTGAGCTTGATTTATCTATAATTAACCATTTTTTTTCCTGCAAATAATTTCATTCGAAGCTGTGCTATCATTTTTACCCCCAACCCTCCTCCCACAGCCACATAAAGCAGTCCAGCTTAAAACGGTGACAACCGAAACACGGTGCCACAGCAAGAGTCCAAACTCTCTATGGTAGCATAAAATCCCACTCTCTTGTCTCCCTCCTGCTCCTCCTATCATCACAAGAATGAAAGAAACTCATAAACTGTAACTCTCAGTCTAATAGAGCCTTGGCCAAAATTCAAGCTCAATAATTAATTACATTCTGCCTCTCCAAATTCCCACACCAGGCTGACTAAGAGAAATAACTCTTCTTTTCCCCTCCTAGACAACAAGTTTTTATATGGCTAATGGACACAGCATTCCACCTCTGAGAGTGCTGCGAGGTTAACTGGAGAGAAATAAGAGATATTTATAATACTTGGATAAGACGACAGCAGCAGATGAAAAGAGAAGAGTAGTGTAGTAAGTTTGAAGTGTATGTCAACCCAAAAGCTAAATCATTGTTCTCTGCACTTACCATCAGAGAATAAAAGCACAGATGATCATACAGGACAGGCAGCTGTCAGGACTTGGTGGCTGAGGGACTATAACACAGATTGAATGATTCGGGATAGGAGAGTATTTGAGACAATTCAGATATGGTTATGAAAAGCTGATAAATCAGTAAAGTAAAACACATTTAAATATAGCACTAGACCTCAATAAACCACAGAAGGCATCCAAACTATTTCAGTCTGAAGAATATGGAGCATTAACACTATACGATGTTCTCAGACAACCATAAAACGAATCAGTACCTCATGCCACTATTCAGTAAATTACCAATACATCAAGAGAAGGAAAACTATTATGATACCTGTGCTACGCACATAACATAAACCACTCATCGCACTGAGATTATAATTGGAATTTTCTTCTGAGGCTGATAGATGAACACTATAACCTTAAGCAGCACTCTCACAAGATTTTATTTATTGCATATTTCACATGTATTTGTAAAAGACTTAATTAGCTTCTTTCCCTTCTGGTACAAAAGTGTGCGCATCATCACTGAAAAAAATCACAAGGCAAGGTTACCGCGAAGGGTCTTGCTAGTATTGCATGTATTTCACAGTGACAAAAAAACGGTGCAATTCTTTCTGAATACTGGAGATATCATCAATAAAACCTGTTTTGTTCCTTCCTTAATCCGGTCTGTGTCATATTTGCTGTCTGTGTCACTGTTTTACAGATGCCGTGTACCTGCAGCCTAGAGGTTGTATCTGTGCAAGCACAAGACATTATTATGGTGACAAACTATTTTTAGACTGATGAGATTACTATGGAGAATATACGCAGTGGATGTTGCCAAAAGCATAGGATTGTTCTCCATGAACCAGATGGTAACTTTCGATCCTGTTTCTGTTTAATTTTGGTTTCTAAAGACTCTTCCAATTCTAAATCAGAAGCAGGGCAATTTCAGTCCAGCCTCACTTGAAAGCTGGTGTTGGAACAATTAATTCAACTCTGGTCCAATTCTTGATTCATTCCACTCATTTTCAATCTGTAAGGCGTAAAGTCTCCACATTTTTATTCAAATAAGGCCCAAGATACTACAAGCATAACATCCACTGCATACTGCGCCCACGTTCTGATATACCCTGTGCATGCTCCTGAGATTTACTGCAAGAAATTCAGGCACCTAAGGCTTGGTCACCTACCCCCACATCAACACCACACTGACTGGGCAGAGACAGGCTGTCAGGAAAACAGCTCAGGTAGATTAATTAGTATCATCAACTTTTGCACAAGAAATCAATCTTCTTCAGCAGTGGAAATGCTGGGTCATTATACATTGGCTGAGAGAGACAATAAAAACTCAGTTTTCTGAGCATAGAAATGGTAAGCAGAATGTTTTTACAAATGTTTCCTTCATTCTACATAAAGTTTAACATTAATTCTGTGAGAAAAAAATGTTACAATAGTTTCATATATCTTGGTACTTCTTTAGATTTCACAAAAAAAACAAGAACATACGCATGAACTTCTACATTATTTGATTTACACATATTTTATATATAAAATTCTAAATCATCCTGTGCATGTAAACACACATAAAAACTACAACAAATAACTGCTTGTCTAAATATACTACTTTCTGTTACCAGGTGGAAAGGATGAAGCCACCAGACAAAGATTACCTCTATGCCAGTGTTTGCTTTAAACTGGAACCTGTTCTCAGAACTATCACCCATGTATGTCCAAAGACCGGTAACCCTACATCTCCCAGTGCAAGAACCCAATTCACATGAACTCTCTTCCTTCTGATCGGATCTGTAACTCATTGCTCTATAGACACCTCTACTCATTTCAATTTCTTAACTATTCACATTAATGCCAGGCATGGTGAGATGCCTTCCAAACGTGTACTGGAACTTTTCAGGTCTCCAGTAAACAAGTAGCAGGAGTTAGTTCCCATCTTTTGTTGAGCTGTAATATAATTCCACTGATTTTGGTGCAATTATTTTCAATTTAAACGTATGGCAATCAAGAGAAATGCGGCATCACTGAATGGGTATTTCACTTTTATTTTTCACCCAAGTGTAGACATCCCAATGCTTTTTTCTTTGTGGTAGGTGTTTGTTTATTGTAYATCATCATTTGATTTAGAATGGATTACCACACAACTCTCTTACAAGCATGGTCATCAATATCACAGTTTTCTTTCTTTCATCCTTACTACTCTCATCTAGGAAGGATTTGCAGTACACAATAGAAGAGCCCCAATACTGTTGCAATGCCAAAACACATGAAAAGCATCACAAATCCCAACACTGTAAATCATGATTCCCTCCTCATCTTGGTCACAAAATGTAATTACAGCTGAATCTAAGCACAATGCACCAATTGTTCTCACAGTATTTTGCATGTGCATCAAGCCTTTTATCTACAGATCCTAATGCTCCTTAGATGTTTGAATTTAGATCTGCAGACTCCCCATAATACACAGCTAGGAAAACTAGATTCTACGATTAACTGACTATTGGACGGATCAGGACACGTAAAAGAAGTGCTTTACTTCTGGTAATTCCCAGTTTGAAGAGGATTCATATATCTACTTTTCAGACGATGCACTGAACAACCCCCTCACTCTCATCCTGCAGCTCAGATGGACTTCAAGGGGAATTTACACTCCTAAATTCAGGATGATGAAAATAGTCTGAGAATAAAGTGAAAAAGCTGTTAATTCACCTAAGCTACCCTTAGCTCTAGCTGGGTATCCCGAGCAGGAGGAAGGGAGGCAACAGGAACAACGTATGCGCTCTCTGTACAAAGACACTTTGGAAAAGTCTCCTCAGGGTCAGACGTATTCTCAGGGCTCATGTGCGACGACAAATCATCCTACAGAGAGGAAAAGAGCCTGCTACAATCCCATTTTTCAGCTCACATCCAGGTGGCCTCTTCGGGATGTTGGGGCTTTTCCAAATTTAGCATTTAAAGGAGGGAGGGATTGGATTATCCTTTAATGTGTTACGCAGGCCACACCTCTTAAATAATCAACTCATATATAGATCCTGAATATACAGACACAATATAGATATACTATATAGATACAGTTATACTGTATAAATACTCATCTACAGATCTGACTAACTGATCTTCAACTTCAGCACACTTTCTCCTTAAAGGCATCCAGCCTGGATGCCTTTAAGGAAAACCCCAAAGCGATGGAGAATCCAGGGCTTTCTGTGGTGGTTCTCTCTGCATCTTTGAAATTTTTGGTCACAGCTGCTAGTTCTTCCCAGAGTTGGAGGCAACCCTTGGAGTGCCTCAGGCACTTGAGGAACAGAGTCCAAACTACAGCGTACTCTTTGGGTATTAGAACTTTTGCTAACTAGTAAATGCAATATAACTGCCTCCTTGTAAAGCCTCGGTTTTTAACGCAGTAACAGTAATCATGAAGGTTACAGCATTTGAGCTTAAATTTTTTTCAGCTGTTCACGAGCTTTACAAAACATTGAAGACCTTTCTCTGGAGGTCAAGGGACTCCAAATGAATATGTGATAATTAGGTCAATCCTATGGAGCATTAATCTGAAATAAGGACTGAGACTTCAAAACTTTGTCAGAAAATGTGTAGAATCCCCCCCCAAAACTCACAGTGCTAATGATGAAACTCATTGCAGTAAAATGAACAGTCTGTTTCTCTAAGATTTCCAGAATACCTGAGACATTGCTGAATCTTAGGAACTTAACTAGCAACAGTCTGATGTGATACAGGTAGGATCAAAAAGCTTTCTTGATTTCAAAGAATAGACTGGAACATCACCTGGAAAAGTGACTCTGGTAATGTAACCCTACTGATGRTTTTAGTTCAGTATGTATATTTTTAATGTGTGTGATTCAGTTCTCCATTCATTTTATACCCTTTATCATGGGCTGTTGTTGGTTAACCTGACTGGCTGATAGCACTATGAATGAGAATCAGTTTTGCAGATTTTAACTGAAAGACAGCTAGTGATAAAAGAAAATATACGAACATCTGGATCAAGAATATCTTGAACAGAAATTTAAAAATGGCTCACACAATGGAGCCATTACATTACAGAATTACTGTACATTACACACATTACAGAAATGCTGCTTGTATTTTGTTTTATTGACAAGGTAAATTACCAGTCTTGTTCACTGTAACACATACTTTTAAATTACGTGTTGTCATGGTTTAACCCGGCAGGCAGCAAAACACCACACAGCCGTTTGCTCACTCCCCCGCAGTGGGATGGGGGAGAGAATCGGGAAAAAGGTAAAACTCGTGGGTTGAGATAAAGACAATTTAATAGGACAGAAAAGGAAGGGAAAATAATAATAATGATAAAAGAATATACAAAACAAGTGATGCACAATGCAATTGCTCACCACCCACTAACTGATGCCCAGACAGTTCCCGAGCAGCAGCCACGCCCCCCCGGCCAACTCCCCCCAGTTTTTCTGTTCAGCATGACATCGTATGGTATGGAATATCCCTTTGGCCGGTTTGGGTCAGCTGTCCTGGCTGTGTCCTCTCCCAGCTTCTTGTGCACCTCCAGCCTCCTCACTGGCAGGACAGGATGAGAAGCTGAAAAGTCCTTAACTTAGTGTAAGCACTGCTCAGCAACAGCTAAAACATCAGTGTGTTATCAACATTATTCTCATCCTATATCCAAAACACAGCACTATACCAGCTACTAGGAAGAAAATTAACTCTATCCCAGCCGAAACCAGGACATCTGTTCAGATTTATCAGCATAACTAGATTTATTACACACATGTAGACACCTGTTTTATAAAACATACCAACTGTGCCAGAATGAACATGCTGGAATCCTCTGGCTCTCATGTAAGAGGAAATGCATTGCAAACTTCACTGAAACGCCCTAAGAAGTCTTCAATTTTACAATGAGGAGATCACCAGCCAAAGTAAATGACATTTTATCATTTGCTAATCTCCACATCAAAAAGACTACAGGAAAAATACTAAGTTTTGGTCATTTGGCCATTATTACACAAGATGAAGACCAAGACTAACACTACATTTCTTGTTAGAAGTGGTTGGTATCTTTGCTGTCAATCTGGTCCCCTTTTAAATAAACATTCAAGTCTTATTTATAATGGAAGAAAAAGTCAAAGGCACAAGGATGAAAATGGAAAAAACCCCAAATTCTCAGATGAATTTAAATAACACAAGGCTTACCACACTCTACTCTCTGTTTCCAGGTACCATCCCAACATTCATTAGGGGGTGTCTCCCACAGGAGACACCATTCTAGAGCCACTGCTGGAGGCCAAGTGGGACACCCTCTGTAACATCTCAAATATCACTGGACATCAGCGTGTTGGCAGCTGAACCGAGACATTAGTTACATTCCCCAACATGCGACTGCAATCAGCCAAAGGCACCCTTCATGACTCAGGTTTGGTGTTGAAAAGCCTCTATTAGGAGTCTCGTGGGAGTAGTTAATGACAGTAGTCTCTGGGGGATTCCACGCACACTGCACCACTAGATGAAAGGATGCTTCCAAAAGGTTTCTGTGACTCTGCCTACCAAGATACCTGCCTTGATCAATGCACACTGTGGTGCTGTTGTAAATGGACTGGCCAGTATCTTTCCAAGTGCAATAGTTTAATAAAATAAATCAAGACTAAAAGTTCAAAAACTGCATTCAGTTTGCTTTACTCGTTGTTCTGAAACCTTCTGACAGGTAAAGTTTTGATTCAGGCCATCTCTATTGTGTACAGAAGATAATCCGCCAGATAGATTTCAAGGTCTTCTTCAGCTTCGAAGGTCAGTTACTCCGGCTCTACAGCCAAGCTCTCACATCAAGCCAAAAATTCCTCATGAAATTTTCAGTGATTAAGAAGGGTGTGTACATGCAGAAGATTTAACAATGTTGTCTCCTGGCCAAACTAGTTGGAACAGCCCCTCTTCACATTTGTAACTTTGTTTAAATATTTCACCAGTATGGTACAGAAGTATGGTACCATCACTTGTTCAAAGTCAGAATTATTCAGATAGAGGAATATAAGGAAATGTAGCCTTATTATGGTGTGGTGTAATGGCCTTTATCACATGCATTCCAAATTCTTCTGGTAATGGCAAACAATGATGCTAGGCATCCAGAAATTGTGTCAACAATGTTGTTATATTAAAGATTGAGCAAATGGATTTCTCTGTAGAAGTTCAYGAGCATGGAAATACATTTCCATTCCTACTAAGCATGAAGATGTTTTGTTTATTTAGTGCTAAGCGGAACAATGGACCAATTCAGTCTCAGGGCAAGACTGATTTCCAGAGGTCTTGAGAACAAACACTTCACTAGACAAGTATTCTGATGTCTCTGTGTATGGGAGGAATAACCCCAAACCCAGGAGAAGGTAGGAAGTGAAGACACCCTTGAGGTATAGTTACCGTGGGACATTGACAAAAAATGAGAGAAGTGGAAAAGATGCTTTTGGGTAAAGCATTGCTAAAAGCATGTGTGTAAGAAAGCTCTTCTAGAAGTATACTGAAAAGTTTTAGTGGTAGTGCCTTTTTTTTTTCAATTCCACCACATTAAAAAAAAAAATAATCCCTCTTTCCTCAGCATTTGTGAAGATCTTAAGGAGCAAATTTTGATACAAATAAACTGACCACTATGAAAAATAAGATGATTGTTACATATTGACCACTGAATGGTCCACAGATAGCAGTGATGTATCTCTAGTAATGATACACTTCAACCTTAGGCAAGTAATTCCAGATTTTCTTTTTTTACAGTGCTCACAGAGGAAATCGTTACTGATCTAGATAACTACTTCAAAGTTCAGTTGAGTTAAGAGCTTTACTTAGATTTTAGACTTCATTTTGCCTTTCGCTTTTAGGGTGAATTTATCTTATTCTCCTCCTTACTCTTCCCTAGTAAGGCTGTGTATTAAAATTTCATGTCCTTTTCTATACGATAATTTAAAAAAAAAAAAAAAAATGAAGCACGCTATGGTGGTAAAAGAGAAAACCTGAGCAGACTGCCTTGCAGTACATAGATTGCTTTGGATAGCTACAATAAGAGAATAAAATAGTAGCATTATTAATAAATTTAGCAATGAATAATCAGAGGTCTAAGAATTATCATTATCTGGTAGAGCTTCAGCTAACAAGCAGGATAACAAGTAGGCTAACAATGCCATTTTTGAATGGCATTGTCAAAGAATTTTAAGAAAATATTTTCATGTGACTGATCCTTTTAAGAGTTTCATGGAAACTGGAAATGGGAGAGATTTCTTTTCAAGATTTTTGCTCAGTAATGGTGTTAGTGGTCCTGCTGAAAAGAGTTTCAAATCTGGTATTTGCTATAAAACTTCAAATGCAAATCTGTGAACTTCTCAAAACATAAGAGGACATAAGACAACTGAAATTTGATACTTAGTAGCTCCAAGGAGATCTTTTCCTATCCCTACAATTACAGCTTACACATACCACTATAGTCACAATATAATTATTGCTCATTTTGCACTTTTACAAATAGGTGGCAATGTCAGAAGCCGGTACCCCTGACTCCCGATATATTTTCTGACATTCATAATGCTTACAACCAACATAAGATCCTTGGGGCTTCCTCAAGCATAGCATAGTAAAAAAATAAATGAATACCTATTAAACTAGGTAACTAAGTTCTGATTACAAAAACAAAGGTTTGATACACTTTCATAGAAATTATTTCTCCTGAAATACACCAGGATTTTTTTTGTAAATAAAACTGCCACATCGAGTTCACCGAGAACAGGATCCTACAGTTTAAATTTTTTTGTCTTTCATTCAAAAAATAATCTTTTGCACTAAATAACAAGATAACACTATATTAATCTGCATTACTCGATTAATTTACTAAGGTCTGTTCAGCTATTTGTAGTGCACTCAATCTGCATCTTCTTGGCCATCCAAGAGTCGTGCACAATCTTGACAACTAGGAATGGTGAAGCCACTCTCCAAGATACTGGAAAAAAACAGCAAGAAGTGACACATTTCCAACAACATCTGGGGAACTTCATGTAGTCATAGCAAGGTCAAATATAATCACGGTCCAAATCTAGATGAAAGCCTGCAATTTAAACAGCCCAGATCTAGATATATGGAAAAGGTAATCAGTAAACACTGACCCCTGAACTGTTTAGGGCAAACAAGATTATTAAGTCGTGTTCCCATTTAATCTCACTTGTAAATAAATAAGTCTCAAAAAATTGATCTCTGTTTCAGTGAAAGCATTTTTGCCAGCTACAACTGAAATGGCTAAAATCTGAATAACTTCAGAGATCACCAAAACCTTCAGCAAAAAATTCAATTTTTATATTCAATTACCTGGCAAGTATATCAAGAGTAATATTAGTCTATTTCTTGCTATAGGATGCAGAAAATGTAGATCTATATAACAATATACAAAATCATGTGTATAATTATTACTGTATCTATAAAAGTGGCTTTCAGATCACTGTAAATTTTTATTAAAATAATGGAATTGCTTGTAGAAGTGCAGACAGATAACATAATGCAACATTACCTTACTGAGGTATAATTTGAATGCCGCACAATCAAAAGAAATCTATCATAACGCCCCACACAATACAGAATAGTCAAATGCTTTATTCTTCCTGTCAAACAATTAACTGCTGCTTTTTTATCACTGAAAGTGAGTGTGTAAATATTATGCTAACTTGCAACAAAATGACCTGGAATTCAAATTTACACTGGGGCTGAAAATTCATAGCTAACATAGATAACCTAAACAATCTTCTCCTGTAGAATATATTAAGCAATTAATTGGGCGAAAAAATTAAAAATCACATGCCCATGCACATCCCTGCAAAGCTTGCGCTGGATTTATTTTAAGCTGTGTTCACCTTGCATGAAGCAGTACAGTTTCAAATGAAAACATCAGGAAATCTCTGAGGTCCAAGGATAAAATCTGGCATCAAAGAATTAAAAACAAAAGGACTGTTTTAGTTTCAGATGTGCTTTTCAGGAACCGAGCTTGCTCTGTGTTTTCGTTACAAGCTGCCTCTCCCTTTTCTCAAAGGGAAGCAGGAATACTGCGTACAGCCATCGTCACTGATTCACCATCATCATCATCGTCTTTCCAGTGGTGACAGTGGTTGCCTCCTCTCCATGCAGCCACCAGACCTGCCTGAAAACTTTGTGGAATGTTGCGAGAGGAGGAAGACTCCGGTACCAACTGCTGCCCAGCCTGCCTCACCAGGGAGGTACCAACTGTTGCCCAGCTGCACACCAGCTGCTCTGCGCACGGGGCAGAGGAAGATCACACAGGGACGCTTCCCTTGGGGGAAAGGTCTGGAGCGCAACACGTCTTGGTTTCAGCCTGACCACCCATTTGTACAGGAGCCAAATCCTAGCCATAAGCTAGCAGAAAACACTACCTAAGCCTAAAACACTCTGGTCACGGTTCCACCACAAAGCGTAATCACCTTGCTGTGGGAGATAATCACCCTGTAACGCAGGGACTTGATAGCAGTTATTTTATGGAAACAAGCATTTTATAAAAAAATTAAGATTACAGGTAAATGTGAAAATTAAGTTGAATCCAAACACTAAAGAAATGCTGGGTTTTTCTTCCTTTCCTTAAACAAAATTATGTGTACATAAAGGACCACCACTATCAAGAGAGAACACCTCTTACACGGTCAGGAGTAACGAAATGTTCTTGGCAGTATTTACCCAGTTCTAATCAGCAGATAGAGTTTAAAAAAAAACAAGAAACAAAAAACAAAAACCACAAAAGACAATACACTAAAAAACAAATAAAAAACCAACCTCAGGAACAATTGGAAGCAGTATCATCTCAATGAAAGTCATGATTAAAGCTTTTAACTCAACTATGAGCCTTCCCAATTATTTCCAGCACTGAGTAACATCCTGAGTTTAGCAGCACTGACCTTCACTTTCAGTTCCCTGCTGCAATGCTGTTTTCTAGCAGAGAAGCAATCTGCAAATCGGAAGTATAACACATATGCAACGCAGACTTCAAACAAAGGACCATTGTCACAACGAGGAGCCTACCATGAATAATCTCGTTACTGCAATCATGACTGCTCTGACTCATGAAGCATCTGAAGCAATGTTTCAGGCTACAATCACTTGCTTATACACAAAGCACACCTGGCTATTTCACCCAGCAAATAGATGCTTAGTAATGCTACGTGGTTTTATAAAGAGAAACCCTTGAGACAGTACAGCCAGAGCTGCAGAGTTAAGAGGAAATTAATTCTTCTATCATTATGTGTTTATCCTTCTCTTCTTTGGGAAAGGGGGAGACATACCCACTCCTCCCCAGCATAATTTGCTTTTCACATTAGGATAAAATACTTCAAATGATTCAGGATACAACCGATGCAACTTTACGCAGCCCTAAGTACTCAATACTCAACTAGCACTGACCTGTGCCCCGAGGAACCCAGGCTGGGTGGCCAGCACACACGGGTCACCCGCATCCGCCCCGGCACACAGGTACGGACCAGCGCATCTGCCTTCGCAGTCCTCRTGAGCACCCTGGGCACCGCAACGCCTGCCATTCTGAGCAAGGTACCCACATGCAGCGACACATGCAGAGTGAGGCTGCACCGTGTTTGCATGGCTGCCGAGCCAAAAGACCTCGCAGTCCCTTAAAACAATCCTGTTTAAATAAATGCTGGTGACACAGCGCTGCACAGGTACAAAGCTGGATGAACCTTGCTGGGGTAAGGCCAGTTTTGATGGTTCTACAGGCTTTAGAGGGAAAAAGCCAAGTCATTGTCAAGCCACTAAGGATTAATGCTAGAAAACAAACATCCAGTTACAGAAAAAATTCACAGATGGGGAAAAAAAGTGCAAGGGAGTCAAACTGCATCCTTCATAAACAAGAAACCAACTCAATTTAACTGCAGAACTCAGCAGCACCGTAACTACCAAACCTCTGCCAGCCCCAGGCAGCCTGGGCAGCAGGAGTCCAGAAAGTGATAAAATGATTATTTAAAAAAAAAAAAAAAAATCTGAAACTTAAGAGAATACACAAGTCTTTCTTAATAAGGTAAATGAAGTTTCTTTATGAACATATTCCCAAGCTGAACACACATTTTAACTCGAAATAGAGGGAGTGTTTTGTAAAAGCATTATGTAGATGTGAAGCTGCTTTTATGTAACTCAATTTATCAGAGAAACATGTTGTATCATGTTTTTAAAATATTATAGAGATAAAAGTGTAATCATTGAAATATTTGCATATTTTGTAGTACAAAGAAATAATGTATGCTAACAGACTATTTGTTGTCACATTAGCTTCAAACAAATAAGGAAATAAGGTTGATTTATTACTGTGTCTCAGGCTGTAGCATGGTAAAATTCCACTGACTAGTTTAAATGAAGGTCTAGTAAAAGTAATGGAAAAAATCCTATCAATTTCATGATTCAGAACAGCAAGTGGTATGACATAAGGTGTTTATTAAAAGAATTTATGAATTTACCTTATTCATTTATACTGTTTCAAGGACTGACTTCTAAACTGCAATTTCTTAAATCTACACTTTAAAGAAGTGTTGACACATCGAGGGTTGCATACCGTATCCTTCATAAATAACAAACCGATTGAATCTGTTTTAACTGCAAAACTCAGCAGCACTTCTGCCTCAGGACGCCGGTCACCCAGCCTCCTGCCCTGCTCCTGCAGCCAGCCACGTCTCCTGGTACTTTTCAGTTCAATTTTTGACCCCACCATTACCACTGGGACACTCTCCAGAATCTGACAGTTCTAATTGTTATTTCCCAACTTCCATCTTTAATCAACTGCAGATCAGTTTGTAGATCCTCCCATGGCAATGTTGGCCTCGGTCAGCTAAAACAGTTTTCTCCCCTCCCTTGTGCCTCACTGCAGCAGGCAAGGAGGGGAAAGACAGGAGGAGGAAGGGGAAAATAAACTTCAGCATGCACATACACACGTATGTTTACACACACACGCATGCATGTGTATATAAATATGTATTTACATGTATACAGTATACCTAAAATCAGGTTTACAAATATGGGATGTATATATAATTAGAAATGAAAGGTGGAGTCCTGAATCCACAGAATCATCAGCTGCTTTGGTTAATGACTCCAAGTTTTGCTCCCGTTCACATGAGGCAATTTTGGAGCAAAACAGCATATATTGAAGCTCACTGGCAAACCAAATCCAACAGCTGTGGTTTGATTCAGTATGTTGGTCGCATCCAAAAAAAGTCTCATGAAAATTCTATCAGTAAAACCCGATGCCCATGAAGGGCATCAGGAAGGTGTGCTCACACCGCTGCAGGGTTTAGTGCTAGGGAGCAAATGAAATGATACATAAAAAAGCATCATATACCCTTGACTGCATCCAGTAGTACGATCGCATTTAGAGTACTAAAGAGATTTAATAAATCAATTTTAAAACAGTTTCCGTTTTTTCAGAGATGGCAAGTAGATTAATAGAGTGTTGTCATGGTTTAACCCCAGCCAGCAACTAAGCACCACACGGCCGCTCGCTCACTCCCCCTTGGTGGGATGGGGAAGAGAAGCGGAAGGGTAAAAGTGAGAAAACTCGTGGGTTGAGATAAAGACAGGTTAATAGGTAAAGCTAAAGCCGCGCACGCAAGCAAAGCAAAACAAGGAATTCATTCCCTACTTCCCATCGGCAGGCAGGTGTTCAGCCATCTCCAGGAAAGCAGGGCTCCATCATGCACAAGGGTTACTTGGGAAGACAAACGCCATCACTCCAAACGTGCCCCCCTTCCTTCTTCTTCCCCCAGCTTTATGTGCTGAGCATGACGTCATATGGTRTGGAATATCCCTTTGGTCAGTTGGGGTCAGCTGTCCCAGCTGTGTCCCCTCCCAGCTTCTTGTGCACCCCCAGCCTACTCGCTGGTGGGGTGGGGTGAGAAGCAGAAAAGGCCTTGACTCTGTGTAAGCACTGCTCAGCAGCAGGAAAACATCCCTGTGTTATCAACACTGTTTCCAGCACAAATCCAAACCATAGCCCCATACTAGCTACTATGAAGAAAATTAACTCTATCCCAGCCAAAACCAGCACAAGTGTTTATTTCAAGTAGTATAGCTAAGGCCATACAACTCCACATGTAGATATCCCTCAGAGTAAGAATGTCCTGTTCTAGTTAAAATCAATCTACTGTAAACAGAGATCAAATTAAACCAAAACATTCTCGATGCAGTACAAGACTGTCAGCATATTCCTTCATAATTCCACAGGTATTTTGGAATGGCACAGACCAACCACAGATTAAAAAAAGAAAGAACAATTCCCAACTACGTATTTGTATCTATTTTTTCATTCCCTCCCAATAATAAAGTATTCTCCCATAAATGCCATGGAATTGTAACATCTTGGATTTCATCTTACAAATAACAGGGATGTTTCTGTGTAGTAATAATCCTTGTGGAAGTACTAGCAGGTTATCGTTCCATTTATGTGTAACTTGAAAATGAAAACTTTGAAGAGTTGTAGAAGTTTTAGACTAATGTTTCTTTATGCTGTGCTACTAAGAAAAAAATTCTACAGTAGAGGCATAACCCCCAAATAAAATTGCTGACAAAGTCTTAAATACCAAAAAGCACCAAGAAGTCCCAAATCTAAATTTTAAAAATAATTTAAAAAATCAAGTTATGATGAGATATCTTAACCCAGGTCATTAGCTGTGTTAACATTTGCAGCATATTATGGGTATTAAGCAGAACATATTTTTATTTGAGTGTAAAAGTTTGGGACTTTCCTCATATGACCTTCCTGGCATACTGCCAAGGCTCAGCTCTTGTTGACATTTAATCTGAACATAATCCCTGAAATCTCTGTGCCATTGCTGGGTTGCATGGGAATGATTCCCCAACAACGTACACGGAATTGTGCTGTAAATTTTATTTTCAGCTCGTGGCTGTTCCCCTACCTTTCCAGCTGTTGCAAATTATTTGTTTGAATAAAAATAAATAATCTATACCCTTTATTTGTTATAGAACCATATAGTACCTAAAAAAGAAAACAAGTCCGACACTTCTTATTTCAGTTGTTTTTCTACTGATGGATACCATATTTTTAAGGGTGCAAACTCCAGAAAACAAATAAAATTCAGCAGCTGATGAAAACCCTGGGTAATGAACTGCAGTGGCTCAAACAACCCCATCGACTCTAAACAGGAGCAAGACCACACTGCAGCAGAGGGATGAGGGTTCCAGCTGAGGGTACTTGCACTTGACTGTGGTCTTCTGAATGAGCAATTGCCTTCACAAGAAATGCATACACTTAAAGAGTTTTTTTTCATATTCAAAGATGCCTCTGATCTCTGAAGCCAACTGCCTTTTTGTCATGAATGCTGTGAAAAATCACAGTGTCCAAGATTTCCACATCTGTGATTTTTGGCACTTGTGCAAGGGTAGGGACTGAATAACTGATGTCTGAACAACACTAATGAAACTGAGGCAACACAGCGATTTGTCCTGCAGGGAAGTGTAGAAAAGCCCAAAAATCACTGCAAAAAGATGAGTGTGGATCTCTCATGGTTTTCTGTGTTCTCAGGATTTCACAAGTATTCTTCCCCTGCATTCAGGAAGGAGCTAGGTAGGCAAAGCAGCGCTGACTTTAATCTTGCTAATGCAGGTCCTAAAAGCAGTAAATTATACAGCTGTATGAGCTCCAGTACAGGATGGAGAGACCTACCCATTGACCTGCATACTTAGTTCAGCAACAATTTAAGCACCATAGTTCATGTCAACTAACACTGGCCTACCTACATTTGCTGTGGTCCAATTTCTGCCTGAAGCAGAGATTGGCTCTTATTGAGACTTCTTATTTATGATCCCAACATTTTCCCCTTCCTAGGTAAAGTGAGTAAATAAAATGAGCAGGAAAGATTAAATATTCACTTCAAAAGATGAACTCAATTTAAGAAAGTGCAAAAGGATCACAGATAAAGTAATTTTAATTTTTTTAAACTCTTAATTTGCAGCAGAAAGCTTGCTTTGTTCAGCAGACTCCTCTCCCTGTGCATTAACCCCTTCCCACAAAGACATTTCCTACACAATGAGTTGACCAAGCTGCCAAGGACCATAATTCCGTGGGAAAAGAGAAAGTGCTCTGAAGCATTCATAAAGGCTTATTTTATTACCTCTAAGTTACTTTTAATGCTAATCTCTTCATACGTGTAAAACATGCATCCTATTTCAAAGGTATTCTTTTGGGTTGGGGTGCAGGGGACCTTTCGGTTCTTCTCCTTCTGCTCTTTAAGAAAGCTAAACTTCAAGGAAAAATAGGAGCTACTCCTCCAGTCCTCTGTTTCCTACAACAGAGTGGCTCGATCCAACCAACAGCCACCTAAGTCAATGTGRAGCTGTTAGTGTTTGGTTTAGGCCATGTAAGAGTGAGAAATTGAGAAACATGTTTTTACCTGGCCTTCAGCCAGGTACAGTGCCAGCCACTAATGAGCGGCTGCTATAACGAGACCTTTTGAAAGAGTCATATATGAGATATGAATCAATGAACACAATGCAAACCCCATCCCCATCTCAAAGAGGGGAAAAATCATTGCAGCTTTATCATAAATATTTTTAGGTGTTCTGGTGCCAGCCTACTGCCGAAGGAATTCACTGATAGGGAAGGGCAAGGTCTGTTTGCAATGCAGTCCTCCACAGGGAGATGCATTTCACGGCTCCCAGCCAAAGCCTCCAAAACGCCCCCAGGGTAGCAGTTGGGCTGGAGCTGCCCCATCACGCCCTTTCACTGCAGCCGGATTTGCCTATTTTTGCAGCTGGCACCACCAAAGGCCACAAAAACTTGTAGTCAGCACAATCCCTTCCAGATTGACTTTTCAGTCTCTTCAGCTAATAAATACTGAGATCAGTGCATAGACTAGCAACAACTGTAAACATAGTTTATATATGAGGCTCTGCACCTCCCTAAACCTCTTCTTTTTCATAACAATTTCTGCGTGACTGTTATCATGGCCCTCACTACCCTCAAAAGAAAACTGCCCACCAAACCAGCTTGTAAAAACTTAATTTTACCTAGCACTGACACAACAAAATCCTTTTTGCTCAGTGTTTCCAATCTTCACAATAACAGCGCTGTACACAGAGCATTATGATGAAGAAAAGCTCTACTGGTTAGTCCAATGACTCAGCGGTGGTTTCTTCCATAACTGCTCCAGAGCAATGGAACCAGCTCAGGAGCTTAAATCTTGATGCTCAATACATGTTCACTGTGCAGCCAATCCTATCATTTTCAAGACAAAAAACCAAGTTTGTGCAGCCTACAGCTACTAGTGATGTACATCCTACTAGTACACGATGTACTACCTAAATGAAAAAATACTTTCGGTGGTGAGTGAGTGAGGAAGACTATTGTTTTAATAACATCTCCATTTGCAACTAAAAACTCAGACAACAGAAAACAAAGTCAGAAAGAGAGCACCCAAGGATTATAAAGAATATTGCATATATAGGTATATCTTATACAAACAATTTTTGCAAACATTCAGCCAAAGCATCAGCAGTGCTCAGGAACTCAATGATCCCTTCCAACAGAGAACTGCAGAGGGCTTTACAAACTAGAAATCCCACAGAGGCAAGTAAACACTACCTGTTTTCAAGTGAAGTGTTACAAACGAAGACTGAAGAGTGAACTATAGGTGCGAAGTTCAAAAGAAATCCATGTGTGCAAGCAAATGTATGATCTGTATGTGCAACTACCATGGCCCTGTGTGATAAGTAAACATATACATACCAGAACAGTAGTTATTTCTCTAACTTGCTATTGTGGGTCTGTGACAACACTGGTTTTGTGAGCTACTGTTGTACCTGTTCTTGCAAATGAGCTGCACGATGGAAGACCACTCTCTAGAAAGCTCACTCACGCTCGCAGGGTTTGGTTTTGTTGTGTTGCTAGCTTGACATAAAACTTGAGTTGTGCCCCTAACCTGACTCTTATTCAAAGAGAAAAGATCTTAGTGCTATGGAAGCAGTGCTGTAAGCCTGAGCAGATGGCCCACAGGGAGGAGGAGGAGGTGGCTTGATATTGTTGGGGATAACAGCGCTAGCAATGCAGTTAGGAAGCAAAAGCTTGTACTTCAGCATCCTCCTCAAACGCTAAGCCCGAGAAAGACTGGTCTAGTGTACAAAATGCACCAGGATCCAGAGGCTCGGGAGGAAATGGCATAGCCAGCTCAAATCCGCATCTCTACACTCTTTTCCCCTGCAAAACACGGTTACCTTTTCAATAATGCTTGCTAAGAACAGTCTCTCTCCCACCTCATCATGCCACAGGTGTCATCTGGGAGTGTGCTAGTTGGCACAGGCCAAAACCATGTCACAGAATGTGCCAGAAATTAAACAATATGGACAGTCATAAGATACAAGTCCTGGCCCTGATTAATTTACCAGTGTAGACACAGCCTTGGTGAAGCAAAGTGGAAGTGGAGTCTTTCAAGTCCATTGCTGC
Source organism: Phoebastria nigripes (assembly GCA_035582835.1). Lineage (NCBI taxonomy): Eukaryota > Metazoa > Chordata > Aves > Procellariiformes > Diomedeidae > Phoebastria > Phoebastria nigripes. Next base: position 686,407 of record JAYKAV010002867.1, on the reverse strand, counting down.
AGTTAAAACACAAACATCAGAAACAGCGTGGTACAGCAGGACCAAGACTAAGACTCCAAATTTTAGTCCCACAGCCACAACACGATCGTGTTCGCRCCACAAGAAAGCGGGAAGCACAAATAACTTCTAAACACAAAGTCAAATATTTCTCTGAAAATAAAGAGGCCAGAAGATGAGTGCTACAATAGCTATCAGGGCGCTGGCAAAGGCAAAGTGTGAAATGGATGCTTTCCAGCATTCAGTTTAGGAAGACAAACATTGTTTCACAAATTCACTGTAGCCCTGCTTATTTTCCAAGCTCCTTAACTCATGCCAAAGGGCTTGGACTTTCTGAACATCCTGTTCTGTTTCCTCCACCGCTAGTCTGAGTCCTCAGTGCTAAATGTCTTTATTTCAGAGCCCCATTTTGTATCATTTTATTCCAAACTCCTCACTCTGTAGGCTTTGTATTTTACCTCTGGGTAAGAGTGAAGACAAGCAGATTAATGAGAAGTCTGAACAGCACATTAAGTTACACCTATTTTAAGAGCCTTCTACGGTAAGCGTCCCAAGGCGCTGTATAAAAATAAAACTACACAAATTGCATTTAAAACTAACAAAAAGCTTGCAGACGCTGGCATGCCTTGAAGCATAAATATAAAGATCGATGATTAAATGATTCCAAGATTCCCCAAAGTCTCGGAGCCACATGAACACAGACCATTTTACCTGTCATTGCCTGGATACATTAGCAATCTTATGTAAAGCTGAGGCATCTCCATGACGGCCTACTGGCAGGAAAAATATTCCCCCCTGACGAAGGCAGGAAAACAGCTTTAGTCTATGAGCAGCAGCTGGCCATTTCAGGGATTTCCTAACTGACTAAAGCCAATGCCTCCTGCACCTCTCGAAGGCAGCTGCAGAACACATTTCTGCTCCTTTCTTTACCTTTAAGAAGTTCAAGGTACAAGTGGTCTCATGGGGGTGACTACAGTAACAAAGGCTSGGGCAGAGACAGGAACATCATCTCTCATCCTAATGACTTTTAGGTCCCAGATCTACTGCTCTTGGGACTCCACCAACACCGCAAGAAACAGAAGCAAAGACCCTGGCATGGCTGATGTGCACACTGGGCCCAGCTCATCCACCTGTACAGATATACCTCCTGGCTGCTGGGGTAAGGTGACATGAGAGAAGGCATTTCTCTTGGTACAAGAGGGAACCGCTGCTGCCACTGAAGTGCCAGGGAGCCTGTTGCTGCTGTTGATGTGGACACAAAACAGTCCACTTGCTTCCTACTTCTCTGCCATAAGACTTCCCATCTTGCTTCCTTCCTCTTCCTTCCCATGGCAGCGTTTCAGGCTGAGACCAAAGCATGCAGTCAGAGATACGAGGAACCAACTGTTACCTTATTTGCCTTAAATAACTGCATTTCTACACTGTCCAGTCACAGTGCCCAAGCAGCCATGGGGCATAGCAGATGCTCCCAAGGGAACCTTAGACCCCGATGACACCTTCAAAGCACCCCAGTATGGAATCCAGGTGACCTTGTACTTGGTCTCATGCTTATCAGGAGCTGCTGCTGGCTGTCAATACCTATGTCATGAAACCGTGCAGCAGAGCTACAAGCAGCAGGCACAGTCCTGCTGTGCTCCAAGACTCCATGCCCTCCATACGACCCTTTTCTAGGAATGCTCCTGGGCTGACCATGCTGCTGTCTGGTAAACATCACTCCTGTGTGAAGCTCCTACATAACTACTTCATCTTGCCGTGCCATTTTGAGGCAGAAATGGTTAAAGTAACGTATAGATAACCAGCTGGTCCTTCCTGAGACTTATTTACCTTTCTGGAGATAGTTTAAGAGAAAAGAATCAAGTGACGCATTTGCGGCCTCTTCAAGCAAGTAGTGTTGGAAGATCAGCTTTGGCCTGCAAACCCTACCAAACAGCAGCATGGCTCCTGCTAGATTCAACCCAACTTTAAAATTATGTATTTATTAACACACACAAAAGAGGAAAAAGATGTAACAGTACAAATGGTAAGTGGACAGTAGGCTGAGGTTGCAACAGTGCAGTCAAGCTAAGGCCCAAGGGCCATCAAAACTTTAACCTGTTCACATTACTTTGTGTGCAGCTGAGATGATCACTAGCATATGCACATTCTAGAATTTGTGGAATTAAAAAAAATGTTGTGGCTGCCAACATAGTGACATTAGTGAAGACTATTGACTCTAGTTTAGCTAAAACCAGAGCTACAAACTTAGGGGGACATGGAATAACATCGTAAGTAGAACTGGAGGTCCTGAACAATGCTGGAATCACATTTTGAAACCGACTCAAGAATATGTACRTGTAATCAACCGAACAGACAAAGCTGGGATGAAATGTGTTTCATTTTATGCTGACGCTTCAGTAAAGAAGGCCTGGACAGACAAGACTTCAAGCTCACACTGCTCAAGTAAGGAACCTTCCTCACCATCTGGGTTAGAAATCACCTGGATTCCAGAGTGGCCTTCTAATCGCCAACAGGAAAGCAGGGAAACTATTTTAAGTAAGCATCACTAAAAATAAAATGGGAGATGCAATGAAAGGAAAAAAGAAAGTGGTCAGTGATAAATACAGTATAGAGATTTTGCTATTTATACTTTTAAGGCTATTTATACTTTTAAGGCTATTTATATTTGAAAGCTTTCCCTTTGAGACACTGACAGGCGGGCTTCCACATTCATCAGTCTGGTATTCATTCAACTACACAGTATTTATAGAAACATGTAAAAGCCAACAGAAATAAAAAAGACATTAAAATTAATTTCTGTCACAATTTGGGGTTATTATTATCACCTCACATTCAAGTTCAGCCACACATAAACAAAACATTTCCCAACATTACACTGATACACGTTTTGAATGCTCTCCATGAACTTCTGCTCGAGGAACACAGCACACCGTGAAAAAACTAATGCAACAGTTTGACACAGTCTGACACAACTTACGTTGCCCAGAGATAAGCTCTTTCAGATAAACTTGCTGTGTGGGCTTGATTTCCCAAAGAGCTGAACGCTTGATATCATTCAGGACACCAGCGCAGCACCTGTGATGGCAGGGCCGTGAAGAACCTATACAACATCAACTCATGACAGAGCAAATCTAAAGGACAGAACTGAAGAGGAAAGGATCCATGAGTGGGATGACTGGTGGAAGACTCGTGATATGCTGGAGGAGAACCACTGAAATACCCTGCACAGTCCTTGCCAAAAATGTTGCCTTTGGCTCTTCAGAAGCTAAGGCATTTGAAAGGAAAGTGCAACTCCTCTTGCGCACCTCTGAAGCTCCTCAGAAAACACTGACTGCGCGTCTGGTTAAGAACAGATCACATTCAATGAAATGAACCCATTTAGAAAATGCGAGTTAAGATGCATGTTGCTTCTCTAGTAACCTGGATGATCTAACTTAGTTTCAGAGTCAATTGACTGCTTTCTGCTAAAATTGAAATCTGTTATTAGCTTTGTTCATGTGTCCACACTGTTTAGCTTAATCAACTAGCTTTCCTCTTCAGCAGTCCTTTCCCTGATTTATTTATTAAGAACTATCTTATCATGCCTCAGGTTTTACTTTGCTAGCCTATTCTGCTAAGATATAGGCTCTCAGAAATGCTTTTCTTTCTGTACTGTTTGAACTTGTTCTAGTTCAAATCATTCTTGAATTCAAAACGCAGAATTATATACAGTGTAACACATGAAATTTCATTTTGTACATTTTTCTTCAATGACCGTGAAATTTCCATGCCTCCATCACCTTCACATTACCCCTATTCCATTCTAGATCCATATTTATCTTTCCAGGGGCCACATTACTTATCCATTTAGGTCTGGAGATTTGCCTTGTTTTGATACAAGTTTCAAGTACTTTTAAAAATATTTTCTCTACTTCTAAATGTCTAGGCTTTTTAGTCCAGCCAACTTAACTACCTACCAACCTCACTACCTTGTTTCCTTAATTTCACAGCCGGTTCTTCTGTGAGAAAGAGCCTTATTTATGGACCTACGTTTGCTTATGTTTGTATTAAATTTAAATTGAAACAATTAAATGCATGCTTCATCTAAGCTTATTTTGTACAGCCAACTCTTCTACAATGTCCTCATGCTACATCAAAACGAAATCTGAGAGAGCACATCAACATCTCAGTTCAGTAACCTTTTTTAAGAAGAAATCATATTCACTGCCTGTCACAGCTTGCACCCAAGACAGTCGGTGTCCTAAGTTTCCAAGGGATTGCATCTACTGAGCCATTTACAGCTGTATTTCTACAAGCAAAATAAACATGCCCAAGACTGTTGAGGCCAACTGGCACAGAAAGGTGCCATGCTATTAAACTCTCTCACCCTCCAAAACAGGGTGGCTGCTTCCAAACTGCCTACTGGGAATAATCCCAAGGTAACTTTCAAACTTTACCTGGGAATAGTTCAGGTGAGTTCCCGTAAATATAAACAAAAACTAGGCCAGGGACAGTTAACAGTAGAGACAATTGATTTCCAGGGCCTGGGAATGCTTCCTAGCACCATTTAATTTACTAATACAGATATGCCCATTGCATGAAGACCTCTTAATGCCTGCATGACCCTGAGTTCTTCATGACTCTTTGTAGATCTTCATTAGCTTGTCATTCTTTCACCTTCCTTCTCAGAGATCAAAATAATTCTACTGATACCACACCAGCCACAGCTTTTAGGAGACTCTTCTCTGGCTTGACATATTAATCTTTGTTTTGTTCCAACAGGGATGCTGAGATCTTTGTCTCAAGTTTCTTCTTCAGGATCATTTTCAGCTTTATGTTCGTATGGTGTTTCTTTGCTCCCGGAAAACAAAACACCGCTCTTTCCCCTAGCTAAGCTCTGCTGAGGGATGTGTCTTTCCACCTAAAGAAAAAGCGTCTTCAGACACACACATCTGTGTCTTCCTCGTATCACTAGGAATCCCAGATCTTCAGGGTTTTTTTTTTTCCCTTCTTCCCCTGCTGCTGCCCAACTATCTTCTAAATTCTCTCCCCAGTTCTTCAATTGCATCCTTGCTCCTCCTCAGCCTCAAGTCTCTAGTTATCTCCATCTTACCCTCCTTTTTTCTGGTGCCACTCTTCCACTTTGGTGTCATCTGTTTCTCCCTTTTTCTCCTGAGTTCTCCATCATAACAAATCAGTCTTTCACTTGATTTCTCCACTACCAATTAGTGCCAACCTCTACGCTGTGATTATAGCCACATGCATCTGTGGTCAGCTTCCTCAAAGACCTCTCCCTTCCAACTACTATTTTTATGTACAGCTGTGCATTCAGATCACCTCAACTGCTTCTTCTCTTCCCTCATGTCTTTAGCCCCCTGCCTCTAGCTGCATCTAAACTACTTGGATATTCTCTCTCCTGACTTTTGTCAGGTGACATTTCTATGTAAAAATAGATCCTATCGGGTAACACTGAAGAAAGTAAATCTCCTTCTGTTCCTGCACCCAGTCTCAGTGTCTTCTCTGCTATCCTTCATTCAGTGCTGCGTCATTGCACATCCTTCCTTGTCTCTGCCTTCAAGGAAGAATAAACAGCCCAGACAAAACCCATCCAGACTCTAAATTTTCATTAAATGCTGGCTTCCTCTGGTCACTGACTTTTTAAATTTTTGGCCGCATCTGAAAGGCAGTTATCTGCCCAGTTTAAACTAAGCTCTCTTAGGTGAAAGGTTTCCGTTGTGACCAAAGGCAGAAAACCTCCTTCATATCTTTTCAGCTACAAGAAGTTTAATCCACCGACAACCGCAAATAGGTCCTGCAAACACCACAGAAAGGAAAAGAAGAAAGAGTAATTACAATGTAGGGCAGGAATTCTTGTACATGAAGCTTTACTACAATTTAAAGAAAAATGGATACCTACCTAAATAGAAGAAAATGAAAGAAGCAGTGGGAGGAATTTCATGTCAGAGATCAGTAAGTCCAGTTTGAGTAATCTTCATTTTCTGATAAGAGGCTAGGTACTGAGAGATAACTCCTCATGTTTGTGAAATAGGAAGAAAAATGTTTACATGAACCTCAGATACAGAACATAATTATTGGAGTTTCTGCAAAACTGGAAATGATTGCAGAAGCACGTGACTAAAAGGAAAATACAGTTCAAGGATTTAACAAGGATATCTTTTTGCAAATCAAAGTACAGACTCCAACCCTTGATTATTCCCATCAAAACCATATTAAGGAGTTGGATCATACAATCTAAACTGCACTTCATTGTTTTTTTCCCTTGAAACAACACAGATTTTATAGGACAAATAATAAGGACAGACCTTCAAAGGACCTGTGGATGTGTAGGAACAGAGTACAAAGCAGAGTGTCACCTGAACTTTTTTATTATATAATAAAAATAGCACTTTGTTCTGAGAATTGGGAGTTTATCGGTTTCACTTTCAGTGCAAGGCTTTCCTGCATATCCATGCGTGCAAGAAAGGACAAGCAATGAACTGCAGGAAAGCCTTGTGCTCTTAATGCTTTGGTTTATCTCCAGAACTTAAAATTCAGCAATGCTGCTAAATAAATAAGGCACACTGAGACGCAAACAGGAAGAGTATGCCGACTGCTTTCATGTAAACAAGCATCCAGGCATCAAATTTAATTGTCAATAACTGGCAGGATTTTCAAAGATGCAAATGGACAGTAAATGCCAAGTTCAAAAGATATTTGGGGTTGGCCTAAGTGATCTAATTGCTCCTGTAAATCTACAGTTCCTGAAAGCTATGAAGTCTCCTTCGCTGTTGTTAAAGATTTTGGAACGTGTATCCACTATAAACACTAAACTAATTATAATTAATTACATTAATTTTCTCTCATAATTTCCGCAGTGATTTTCCTAAAGCGAAGCAGGCCAAGAATACATCCAAACAGGTATTTCCTCTGCTAGGTCACCGAAGCATGCTGTTGTACCTGGCCTACTGACCTTGGCAGACCTCTGCCTAAAAGTGATTTAGGACATAAGTGAAAATGAGTTTGAAGGGTTTGTTTTTTTTTTTCCTTTGAATCATCATAAAACCACCATGAAGTCTGAAACTGCTAGACGTTTCTTGCCAGAAAATGTCCCCAAGTCTCTAACAGTGTTATCACCACCCATCAGGCCAGCGGTACAGGGAGTCTCACACTTCACCTGACTGCACCGGTCTCACCTGAACTAGCTGCAGAAAACCTATTAATACCTTTCTGGCAGATCACATTTCTCTGTGGCCTCTGTTACAAAGTACAATGCAGAGATTGATCCACGGACCCTGGCAAAAAAACAGGAATCCTGTAGCTGGCTTTAAATTAGGGTCATTTTTTCCCTTCGCGATGCAGACAAAGGTGCAGTCCCTGCCTCTGACCAGTGCTGCCATGAATATTTTCTAGAAAGATATATTAGAGTAAAACAAAAAAGAACATGTATCAGAGTATAAGCCTACAACATTAATTCCATACTTGATGTAAAATTTATGGAGATAAAACAAAACGCAAGCCTTTCACAGTTCCTTCTAAAACTTAGAAATCTTCCTCTGAATTCCCGGTGTTGCTTCGACTTCCTTTTTAGACTAATTCTTTGCCAGAGGTACTGTATAATTGTTTATATCTCATCTAACCTGAAGTGGAAGTTGAAATTCAACAAATAAATATCCAAATATCTGGTAGTGACTTGTACTTGCAAAATATAATGCAAATGTTTATTGYGATTCTATTTCAGAAGTTCCCAGTAGACACATTTCTCGTAATGGAATACATGCCAATAGGATCAGAATTCCTGAGAGCCAATCGTGAAGGGCTAGGAAACCCGTGTAAAGAAATTTCTGAACAAGATTCCAAAGATAAACCCTTTTGTTATGAAAAATATTGGAAGAAGTATGCTTAACAGGGAAAGGTGACTGACTGGTTCAGTATTCAACTACTTGCCACACATCTACATCAAGGAAAAGCATTTTTCCCACCAGTGGGAGAATTCAATTACATGGGGTACAGAGAAAAGAAAAAAAAAAATCCATTGCGAAAGGGCTCTTTCACCGTTCTAGTCAAAGTGGATGTCTTAGAATATGTCACAGCTGGACGAACCAAAAATACAAAAATAAAAGATGATTGAAGATAGTGTATCTTCACCCAGCAATTGGTAACTATGTGTTCCAGCCAGAGAAAACACTGGGAAAGCTACTGGAGGAGTTTTCCTTTGGCTCAGGGAACAGATGAGCAAGAGTTCTCCTAAGGCATTGCTTACAAAGCCAAAAGCTGTTAAATTCAGCGGCGGCTAAAGCAAGTTACAACACAGTCTGCTCCAGCCTATGTGGACAGAGCCAAGCTGCAGTATAATAACATCTAGGGGAAAAAGAGAGAGAGGAGAGAAAACATACCTTACGGTTTTATCCCAAGTCTGAACCAGACTCATGGAGCTGTCTCAAGCAAGTCAGGATACGGAGGCAGAAAAGGCTTTCTGCTCAGARAGTGCTCACCTCTAGCAGTGCAGGTTTTATAGTGGTATTTTCTACTGTTTATTCAATCAAGTTTTCAATTCCCAAAGAATAGAGACACTTTGGCAAATTATGCCACTTGCTGTCCTTGAGGAGGACTTTTCCAGTCCAATAAATCACATCTCTCCTGACATGCATTCTTCCTCAGTTAATCTAATTTTTCCTATATGCCACTTTACCATCCCAAGCACTTTGATCAAACCGCTCCTACAGCACTGCTTTCTCCATGCCCCTCTCCTACACGAAACCTCTCCCTTCATCTGTCCTTGCACATTTCTTCATGTCCATGGTTCATTTTCCTTTCTCTTCTCAGAATTTCAGTTAAACCACATAAAATGATGCATAAAGACTAGAGGGAAGTTTAAAAAGCCGCTGAAGTGAAAAACAGGCTGGAATTGTGAATTAAGGACTCTTTTCTGATCAGCTGTGCTGCTCTAGCTCATTGCATAAGCATGAGTGTAAAATCATTCTGCAGCTTCAAATAACTCCTATTTGTGTAATTTCCACTTAATTTAAGAATTAGCTGGAGCCAACTGTACTGGCATTCTAAGGAAGGCAGAAAAAGTTAAGAGGATCTAAAAGGTTTTGATACAATGAGTGCAATACTATGCCAATCAGAACCAGTATTTAGGATCCCATAAGAACAAGAATTCACTGCAGGTTCTGTTTTATTTCAAGGAAGCAAGGAATAATAAAATATAAACAGAATTATGAACGCTAATACATTTTACAGCAGTCTCGTGTTTAACCTCTGTCTCTTCCTATATATGAAAGCTTTACCTTTAGACAACTTTTGGAAACACAGAACATCGAATTCACCCATGCAGAACGGGAACCCACCAGGGTCAGCCTGCCATTTTCCCACTGAGGACAGGTTGCTGAAAGAAGTGAGCACCCCTGCCATTTTCACTTATCTTTTGCTGCCAGCCAAGCTGGAGCTTTTCCCATAAATCCCAGTATTTTCCAATCAGTTCATTTTCAGAAGTGGAATTTTGGCCAGAAAAAACACAACTTCCTATATCTCAAGAAATTCAGAGCTAGTGAACATCTGCATTGTGGCTACTTATCCAGAAATCTTGATGGATTAGTACTGTCATTGTATTTTAAAGTGGCTCTACACTGAATTTTTTACTATCCTGCATGCCTTTACATTTTACAAACCCGCTCTTTAACTGTGAAAAGTAAGGCGCTCTGAATCAGCCCCAATCAGGGAGTGAGACTAATGGTGTGTATGGTTAGCATCTTAACATAACGGAAGTCAGAAATGTCAAAACTTGTCATAACCGCTCAATAGGATTCTCTCTCAGTACTACACATCTACTATAACTAAAGGACACGTTTTAACCTGACATCCTCACAGTCAGCAAAAATTCAGTACTTCTTTTCCATGGCGACTGTCAGACGTGGCAGAGAACATTTTCCTTGGTTTCTGCGTGACCTTTATGGAAACCTGCTGCCTTTCTGCGAGATGCACATGCACTTCAAGTCTAAGTTCAGAACGTACAATTTCCCTCCCTGAAATTTTATTATTTTACCTTTACCTCTGTTTTTTTTCTGTGATTATTAAATCAAAGAAGGGATGATTGGTTTTTAAATTAATTTGTGAAAGGACAATGAAAGATGTTGATGGCTAGAAGGATGCGAACGAGTTTCTAACAGATCAAAAGAGAGAGAGCATTAATGAGCAGATGTGTCCTGAAAGTTTTCTTAAACATGAGCACGACAACTGTCTCAAGACTGATTCACTACAAATACAGGTCTGCCCATCATGGTACCGGGGAAGAGCTCTCACTGTCTCTTGAGTAGAAAGGGAAAACAGCAGAAGGAGCCTCAGTCAGCAGTTCACATGTGAAGGAAAAATACAGTAGACTCCCATTTAGTCCTTGCTCCCTCTGCAAACAAAATCATCCCAAGTGAAAACACAGGAGGAGCAAGAAATTTAAGTCCTTGTCTCCCATCCTGCTGTCTGATGAGGACCGCGGGAGCTGCAGCTTTCATAGGAAGCTGTCTCTGACCCCCCAGCCGCACTCCGACTTCAGCGGTACCCAGAGCCCACGGAGAGCTCATGCCCTCCAAGGGCCAAACTCTGCCACTGCTCTTCACAGAGCAGCTCAGATAAGAAATATTCCCTGTGCACAATATCCTTTTGTACTACACAAGTGAAGCCCCTGAATAAAGAGCCCAGTATATCACATAAGATCAACGACTTAGAAACTAACCAGTACGTACAACTCTGGAGAGTCACTAGACCATCCCCTTCAGTCACTGAGTTGGGCTGGCATGGTTGAGGCAGCTTTGCGACTGAAAAGCAAAGCATTTGAGGCTGTATTTCTTCTTTTTTTTTTCAGTGTAATTTTAACTGATCTAGTTCACCATACAACTCAAATCAAACAGGCATGCTAGCTTGCAGTTCGGTTTACATTTATCTTTTTGGGTTCTTTTCCTTTTTTTTGGGAGGGGGGCTTTTTAACTTAGAGATAAGCTGTTCTCTGTCAGGAATAAAATTAGCCATCAATCCTGGCTGGCTGCACCTAAAATCCGTTTTAAAAAAACCTCTAGGATATACATGCATTTTACTTTGAATTTCCTGCTAGATTGCATTTGCACTTGAGTAAAAAGTCAGAACTTCTACATCTCTCACTGCCTGAGGGAAGAAAAAATATTAGCGCTGATTAAATATTTATTTTGTAGCAACATGAAATCTATCATGCTCCAGAAAATTATTTTGAATGATACCTCTTCAGCAAGGCTGTGACTTACGGCTTTTCCTCTTACTAAGTTACACATTCAATAAAAATACAGCTGGGCCAAGAAAACTCTGTTTTGTTTTGGCAAAGCATCAGACGGCATCTTCTGGTTTGCCAACACAGGCAGAATCTTGTCTAACTGTGGGATGCTCTTGGATTTACTACCTATTATTGAAACTATTAAGAAGCACTGAAAGGTTCCAGCCCCTTTTACGTATTCTCAGTCAAATCGCATTAGTTTGCACGCTCTCAGTTTGCACACAAAAATATAGCAGTCTTTTCCCACCTCTCAGGGAAAAATTAATAGGAGAGTGTTAAGTCTCACGTTACTAGGACTTCATTACTTTTACAAGCTACGCTAAATAATTAAACTGCACTTGTCAAATAAGTGATTAGAGAACATTTTGTGCTGCGGCGTATGTTTTTACTGTCTGTTTACCTCAATTGACAAAATTAAATCATTCGCAGAGTCTCCTGCACAACAGTGCAAACAACTGAGATTCTAAACCTGGGGAGAGAGCTGCGGGACTCAAAGGACAAGTGTATATAGGATGTGATTAGAGAAAGAGCACTGGATTAAAGCCACGGACAAGGAAATTGAAACAACAGAACCAAAGCTTGCTCTGAGGATGCTGCTGAATGAGAATGACCTAGAAGCAAATCTAGCTAACACCATGTAGACCTGTAGCAGCTTCTAGACAGGCTTTCATGGGGTCTCAGACCCTTAAAGTGGGTAAAAAGGCAGAGAATGGGTACGTGTTGCTTAGAGAGACTAGGGCTAATGATTTTCAGTGAATATTGACTTTCTCAAGCTTTAATTTACCTTGTTATCCATATGTCTGTGTAACTAGCTGTACATTTGCATGGATATTTCAGAGCGCATGTCACATTCTCATACACTTTCACAGTAATACATATTTTGGGGGAGGAAAGGCTTTGGCTAGTGTAAGTAGCTGGGTCCAATAATCTGAAATATTCTGTAGTAAACAGGATCTCTCTGGGCTACTGTGTGAAATGACAAAGGTAGAAGAATTATACTAGCAACCTACCCTTCCACCACGTTCAGAAGGCAAAACCATTTCCATAATGCCAAAAAACGAACAGAATTTCTGACACAGTGCACATCGTCCTACCTGCCCTTCTTCTCCACAGGTAGGTCCTAGGAGCCCACGCCGTTCAGTGGGACGACCCACACAGCCAAATGGAGCAGATGTAGCCAAATGAACAGCTGTCTCTCCCGCTGATGGGAATTGATCTGTTTGGCCAACTTGGCAATTTTTCAGAAGCAGTCTTCTAAAGGTTACTCAAAACAAAACACTGCAAATCCCTTCTGGTAGCAGTCACACATGTGCTGTACCAGCCTGCTGCTACTGGAGCCACATCTGTTCTCCCAGGGCTGCAGCAAACAGCAGGACCTGCTGCCCTGAACATCATCGTGATGTTCAAGTTGGACTCCGTCAATGAGCGCATACACACAATCTGCTATTTTTTAAATGTACTAGTCACCAAAAGCCACATTTCCATTAAGGGGGAGAGAACATTCCCGATGCTCCCATTCTCTCACAGCAGCAGAATTTCCCTGAATCGACACTTTTTGCAAAGTTACGTAACAGTGAGCACCGCACGCTTAACTCTCATCTGAGGAGACACTGCGAGCACAGTATAAGCATCAGGGTACTTCTTTACACTGAACTGTGCTCCAATCCAGCATGTGAATTTAAAAATTAAAAAAAAAAAAAAAAGGTATACTTATTTCTTGGAAGAGAACAGCAAGTTACCCAGGCAAAATCATGGATTCTTGTATAGGGGTTATTAAGTAAACAAAGTGCAGGAAACAAGATTCAACAGTTTTTAAATGCAGTAAAACTGAGCTTTTAAAGCAAGTGCAGTTCTTCAATATAAATAACAAATTCGGGACTAGCAGTGCATTGGAAACGAGCCAAAGGAACTCCTCAGACCTCAGCACAGCTCCTCCTTTTTGTCATCTGGATTGCTTTTACAGCATTGCCTGAACAGAAAGAAATGCCACGGAAGCTCTCAGCGATAACCAAAATCAATTTTGCAGCCTTGTGTACCACTGTCCAGTAGAGTAGTTTCATCTGTGATATGAAAGACTGTTTTCCTTTACATTAAATGACTTAGCCATGAGCTTTGACACGGAAGAAAACAGCAGCAATTTGATGGCTCAAATACATTTACTAATGGAGACAGCAATTTTCTTCCGTGGCACAGCCTCCTCCATTCCTTTTCAGAACTGAAGTATCCATTACGAGTGACTCAGTGGTAGCAAAAACATGTGAAAAAAAGACATCCTGAAGTTCGTTTTTAAATACTCTCCCCACAGTCAGTATTATGGCTATCAGGAATTTGTGAAAACCATAGGTATGTAACATATTTTCAAGAGAGATGGTGCATAAGAAACTTCATACTAAAAAATCACAACTGTTACTGCACAGCAACCAGCCAAACATGTTGGACTCCTGACTAACCAAAGTCTTCTCTTCTTTCCACTTCACCACAGCCACGAATCCCTTACCTACTAGCAAGAGTAATTAATCTTTTCTTATCCTTTTCCAATCTCTTGCCCTCCCTCATCTTTCTCTTTTTCTTGGATGTCCATGAAAGCAGGTGTAGCCTCCACGTGCAGGGACGCAGACTTACTTAACCCAAAGTAAGGTGGCTGAGATATCAAACACAAGGGTATTTATCTTCTCTACTTTAGTTTTCCTATTGTTTTAGTCTAATAATTTTCCCAATTCAGGTTTAGACTGCCATGTGTAAACCATACGTACACGTTAGTCCAGGGAGGGAGCACTAGGGATGGGCAGAGTACAGGAACGACAAGCCAGGTACCAAGTGCCCACCACCTGCCGGCAGGTCGGGTATCAGGTATTCTGGAACACAAAACCCTCTGATATGCCTGGGCTCACCCTCGAATTACCCTGGATAGCTCTAGTTTTACAGCAGAGCTTTTTCACAGGTCTTTCAACAGAGCCGGAATTACGTGAAAACTCGCCTGAATAATTTTTTATGCACACATATGGCCAGCACAACTCTTAGCTATCGCTCCTGTCATACTACTGTGGAGTTACATYGCACATTCCTGTAACAGAAGTTGTGCTACCTAAGTGCAGTAGGATGACATAATTCTGAGCTCAAATTGATGGGTTTTTCCATTTGCAAGATTTTGCACAGTAACTTCTGATTAATTTTGGACGTTGAAATTAATGAGCTTATCAAAGTAACAAAAAGGAGTCAGGGCTGTTCTTGTTCAACACAGTGTTTCRTGCCTCTTTGAGTAAAAAAATTACTTTTTTGATCAACCATTTTTATGTATTTTCTATGAAAAGGATCTGCTGCCTCTTATCCAGTAAAACAAGGATGCACCTCCCTACAGCTGATGAGAGCTGAAAGACGAGTATTCTCCACACTCTCTCAGTATCCCATGCAGGTCCCAGAGCAAAAATACAAGTTATTTCTTTTTCAGTTTTGGGGAAAGCAGATTATTTCATATTAGGAATTCTATATAATCTGCTAAAAACTTAACCTGCCTTTTCCACTTTTATGGACAATAACATTTCAGATATAGCATTTGGCTATAGAAAAATTCTACGTTCAAGATGATGGCATTATGCTCACAGAATAACTGTAGGAAATGCTGAATTCACTCAGGATTTTAGTTCTATCACAGAAGGGATTCAATAAACATCACAGATAAATTATTACTTTTCAGTGCTTTCAATACAAAACGCAAGCTGCTAAGTCAGGCAGGCGAAATATTAGAAGGTTATGCAGAAAGATGTGTCTATGGACTGATGAGACAAGAGCAGAAATTGGCTCAGTCCTGCAGTACGTGTGACTGCAGCACGCAAAACCTGCAAACTCAGCGGCACTGTACCCACCACTGCGTTTCTTCAAGGATCTCCTCAAAGACTTTTCAACCTTTCACCACTGAAACAAGAGTGACCTGCTCCAGCTCTGATTTTGGAAATCCTGTGGCTGCCTGTACCACATAAGAGCCTTTGTTGGTGGAGATGTGGATTTAAAAGGCCTGAAGGAACTCTTATGATAATCTGGTCTGACTTCCTGCCTGGCACAGGCCGTAATACCTCACGCAGCAATTTCTTTACAAAGCACAAGAACTTGTAACTCTACTGGAAGATATTTCAGAAGGAGATCTAATCTTGACTTAATTACTCCAAGTGATCTACCACATTCCTTTCTAAGCCTTTCCAATGGTTAATTACACCTATGGTATCATATTTCCAACGTGAACTCCTCTTGCTTATCTTGCTGTGTTTTTGTCTGTTGGAGCCCTATCCTATCTCCCTACACAGATATTTTTAGATACTAACCACATCACACCTCAAAATTCTCTTACCTGAGATAAATAGTTTGCTTGCTTGGCAAATCAAAACAGGGATTCCTGAATCCAACGCACAGCAGCTGCGGTGGTATTATAGATAGCTTTTGACTATAGAGACTAAAAGAGAAAAGTCAATTCAAGTGCAAGGGGAAGGCACCAAGCACCTTCTTTAACAAGCTTTTCCAGCTTTCATAGCAGTCAGCCACTTGTAAGACCTGGAAATTTGGGATAAATAGCACTGCAATCTGTAGAGTTTCATTCTTAACTTAACTGATAAGTTCTACCTCAAACCGGATCAGTAGTTACTAAATAGGACAGGCTGGATCGATGGGCTGAGGCCAACTGCATGAGGTTCAACAAGGCCAAGTGCCGGGTCCTGCACTTCAGCCACAACAACCCCATGCAACGCTACAGGCTGGGGGAAGAGTGGCTGGAAAGCTGCCTGTCGGAAAAGGACCTGGGGGTGCTGGTTGACAGCCGGCTGAACATGAGCCAGCAGTGTGCCCAGGTGGCCAAGAAGGCCAACGGCATCCTGGCCTGTATCAGAAGTAGTGTGGCCAGCAGGASTAGGGAAGTGATTGTCCCCCTGTACTCGGCACTGGTGAGGCTGCACCTTGAATACCGTGTTCAGTTTTGGGCCCCTCACTACAAGAAGGACATTGAGGTGCTGGAGCGTGTCCAGAGAAGGGCAACAAAGCTGGTGAAGGGTCTGGAGAGCAAGTCTTACGAGGAGCGGCTGAGGGAACTGGGACTGTTTAGTCTGGAGAAGAGGAGGCTCAGGGGAGACCTTATCGCCCTCTACAACTACCTGAAAGGAGGTTGCAGCGAGGTGGGCGTTGGTCTCTTCTGCCAAGCAACTAGCGATAGGACGAGAGGAAATGGCCTCAAGTTGCGCCAGGGGAGGTTTAGATTGGACATTAGGAAAAATTTCTTTACTGAAAGAGTGGTTAAACATTGGAACAGGCTGCCCAGGGAAGTGGTTGAGTCACCATCCCTGGCAGTATTTAAAAGACATGTAGATGAGGCACTTAGGGACATGGTTTAGTGGGGCATGGTGGTGTTGGGTTGATGGTTGGACTTGATGATCTTAGAGGTCTTTTCCAACCTTAATGATTCTATGATTCTAAATGTTATAGTTAACTCATAAAGAAATAGATGGCGGATCGCAGGTGGTTTTCTACTACTCTTATGTCAAAATAACATAAAAATCCTGCTAACAGAATGACCCAGTACTTCTGCAGACATTGCCAAGGCAGAAATCCCAGAGTGAGCAATAGCTACCCTAAAATACTTCCAGTTGTGACTCTGGGAAACAAAATGAGTAAATTTCCACTACTGCTGTCATGCTATGTTACTTAGGCACATTAGACATTTCTACTACTGTAGCATTCAGAGGCTCCACATAAGGCTCTCTTGTGTTAGGTGATCAACTACAAACAGAGCGAGCTTAATTCGTTTTTGCAACGTTTGCCCAGTTCTTGTATGGCTGAATCCTGGTAAGGAGACAGAAGGAGGACTTGTGTCCTCCCTGGATGACGGACGCTGATGAGATCAGTGTACAAAGACCGCTCAGAACTAGAATTTCTTCTGGCATTTACTAAATCCCTGTACTACCCATGTGATTCTCAACACATTATAAAGTTCCTTAGCTTCCTTAGCCCTGTTCCAAAAGGGCTTTCATTCCTTCACACTGATTTGGTGCAGAACAGCAGCATCTTGCTGTCTCAGAGATGTATTATATATGCACACACCTTTGCAACTGCAAATACATGTACATATTCTCCATGTACTAATACAGAGCAAGAATATGCAAAGCTAGATTGTCTGCTATTTACAACATCACTTTAAAATTTTCCACAACAAAAAAATGTGATATGACACCTCATTAYTCTTTCACAACACTTCTGTTTTTTCCATTAATATTTCACATTTCTACTCACTTGTGGTTTCAAACAGTTTACCTTTTGCATAGCTTAACTGACTTTTTTTTAGCCTCCCTCCTCCCTATTCCAAGGATGCCCCTCTGCAAATCAGGAACACAGTTTATGTAGATGTATCAACTTTTACTGTTTTAAGATGTCAGCAGGTTTAAAAAACATTCCTTTTGATCACACTTCCATTTGGAAGGCATTTGACTTGAAATAGGTGCACGAAATCCAGCTAACAACTCTGCAAACTTTTACTTTAGCCACCGATAAAAACCAAAACAGGCAAATATGGGAGGAAAGGAAAACAGTAACCAACACCACTTCCCTTCCTCAGTATCCTGTGAATGGCTATTAAAATTGAAACTATTACATGTGACTGAAAAGTAATTATGTATTTCTGTAATGCTCTGAACAGGTTCATACTGCAGCTGCCTGCCAGAACAACTTGCTATTGTACACCTGGTTATGTTATTTGACATAGCTGCTTCATTTTCTAGATAATACAGCATGTGAATGTCAGCATCCACACTAGCAATGAAAGAAATAAAAAGATAAAACCCCCTTTTTTAACACCCCTTGCTGTTGGTAACGTATTGAAAGACCTTCTTCTGCCTTTTGCTTATCTAGCAGATGCCTAGAGAATCCATTTCCAGAATGCAGCAGCCTGAATCATGTTACATAGAAGAAGAGGAAATATGCACTCCTAGGAAAGTTCACTCCTTCTCTACAGATACATTTATTTAACTATGTAATTCATAAACTCCCACCACCACATCTCAAAAACCAAGAATTTACTACAAAGCTACTTATTTTATCAGCATATACTCTAATATTTCATTTTCAAACTGCAAAAAAGTTCTCCTTATAAGTGAAGATTTTAATTGACTGAGTACTGAAAACTATAGTGTCTGCTGAAAAATAATTACCTGTAAATTCCTTATAGGCAAAAAGAAGTTTCCAAATCTATGCAGGTATCTTATTTTGATGAAAAGATCAAATAGTGGCTTAGTAACAATAAAAAATAGTCAAATGTTGTTACACTCATTCTGCAATACTGTCTCCTTTCCTTTTTGTGTTTTGCCATACTGACCCACGCTATGTCTAGGATCTACTCTGAAATGCTGAGCATGTTTGTTAAAAATTACCTCCAATCAACTTGAATATCTTGCTGAAGTGGAATAAAAAAATCTTACCTTATTAGAGCTTCATTTTCTGTGCTTTCACTGAAAAGAGTAAAGAAATCTGTGTTAAAGATCCATTTGGTAAAAAGTACTTTCTGAAGTTATTTTAGTTTCACTTCAATTAACGATTAATGGAGTTCAGGCTTCAATTAATGGAGTTCTTTTTACATAACTGAAATAAATTTCCATTATTTTGGAGAGTTAATCATTCTCAACACTCTGGGGTGGAGGCCTTTATTTATTTACTATCTTAACTAGCTGTTCCAAACAAACATTTCAAATGCTTTGGAAATATCAGTGCAAACCACTGATCTAGTCAATTCATCACCTAAACTGCAGGCTGATTAGGCACACTTTATAGGTTTATTTTCACTGCAAGCAGTATTTTATGACCAGTATTTGTATTGCTATTGTTTTTATTGGACACTTGATATTTTCTATTATAAGATGGACTTGCATTGCAGTATGCCCATTCAAAGAGTTTCCCAGCCTGGAAGGTTTTTTTAAAAGCAGCTATTTTCTGCTCAATCCCAAAACAGGTAGGGTCAGCGGCAGTTGTAGAAGAATGAAAAGTATCAAGCCATTTCATTAAACATCTGCTTCAACGAAGCCATTCTAAATGGCACATTTGCCAATAGCTTACCAACGTACATCACAAAATCTGGAAAACAAAAAAGCTTTAAGACTATTCTGAAAAAGTTCCAGCATGACTCAGAACAATCAATGAATTTTGAGGCCTGCAAAAATATTAATTAACCTTTCATTTCTTTATGACTTTTGTTCAGTCCTTTACAACTGAGGCGAACTATTTGCAGGCATCAGCATTATAACTGGGAATTGGATTCTGGTAACTCTGAAGTAAATGGGAATTTTTTGCCACTAATATATGCAAGGACARAATCACACTTTATCTTATTTCATTTTCTAAATTAGCATAATACACAGCATGAAATGCAAAACAAAAAGCCAAGTCTAATAAAACCTGACAATTATTACTGGTATTTGTTGAAAAGCAGAGAAAATCACGCTGAGTCACAGGCAAAGCATTTCAACCTCTAGCACTTTCTGTACACTTCATTAGCCATCAGTCAGTATGGTTAGAAATTTACAGATGAAGGGAAAACAAGGAGAGACCTTGTTCATCTTTGTCAAGGACGAATTCGAAGCTTGGCCTCAAAGCATGTGATCAATGCAATGGTTGAAGAGATGAATTCTCTGCTCTACAATGAAAATACTGTGTTTTGGGGGGCAGAGGGGTTAATAACAGAGTCTTCTAGGAATGGCTGGGAATCTGTCAATCTGAGGGAAGCAAAGCTTAAGCGAATAGTAGAAGCGCCTCCTTCCTCAATTTAGAGTATGTTCACCTGGTATTTTATGAGAGACCTATAAAATGAGCCTATTTCAGAAATGGAACAGGTAAACTTAAAAAGAGACATTCCTGAAGTGCAGAAATTCATTACATTAACCATCCATTTTGAGAAAAGGCATGAGATCTCATTTTTATGAATCAGCTCAGAGCTGACATTTGCAATGTCCGATTTCCTATAGCGGAGTACCTGCACACATATACCTTTAAAGGAAGAGGAATAACTGTAAGGTCATTTCATTACTTAGTAAAATACATAAAAACCTCATACGTTTGATTTTCTACAGCTCTTTCTGATAATCAGCTATTAAAACATGCATCAGCACCAGATTACTTCACATTTACCCGTCTGGCTTTAGGTGTGGGTCACCCACAAGAGGTAACTTAAGGAAAGTTTTGCATGCAGGAATCAAGGGACAGAACCAGTAGGTATTGTATCACTGGATGCTACGCAGGGTTTCAATAGGATTGAGTGGGATTTATTACAGCACGAGCCAAATCCTTCTTACTTTTCTCATGCAAAACACCCATTGAAGCTAGCCAGAGTGCAACTGAGGACATATTATGTCTCTGACTCTTTATTACTCACCTGTCCCAATACTACAGCGGTCCACAGCACAAAGTTTATGGGACCAGAATGGTTCTTTGTGGGAAGGGAAAGGAATATCTTACAGGATAGCCTGTTTTAACCACAAAGCAGGTACAGAGGCAAGTCTGAAGAAGACTGAAAGTCATCCTGGACTTGTGACAAGATCCACAGCTTTTGAAGCAAAGTATTTCTATGCTAGAAACACTCACAGCACAGGCTGCTTTGAAGCATATTTAACTCATCCTACGTACTTTTAAAAGAAGAATGAAAGCTGACTTTGGCAGGCTTTATGACTCCCAGAAAAAAAAAATCCTAGCATGCTTAAAGAAACAGTTTGCATAAGTTTCCCGTATCTGATCTAGGTGTTGATAACAGGACAAGCTATAATGAGGGCCATGAGCACCTCCCATCATACGTTCTCACAGGCCCTGCTGCCTGCCTAGCTTGATGGTCTCAGTAGACATTTGTCGAAGAGGACCATGTCCCAGAGAAAGAAGGGCCCATTATTGTTCTCCATCAGGTAGCAGGAAGCTTCTCTCTATCTTCAGGTGATCTGGCTTCTATCCAAGTGGAGATAACCTCCACCCCAGCATGCCCGAAACCACACCGGGTAAGTGAGGCTCCAAGTGTTCAACAGTCCCTGCAGAAGACTTGTCAGGCTTCCTGCCTTATCTGCCTCTGACACCTTGGCAAAGAGTTTCACGTGGGCTCTTTGCTTTCACATAAAAATATAACATTTCCTGTAACTGCTTGCACTGCTTTCATGCTTAATGACCCCCTTGCTTAGATGGAGGGGAAGATCTCTACAAAAAAAAAAAAGACATTTTCATTGCAATATTCAGATGTGTCATATTTCTAAGCATATGCCTCTCTACAGTAAAAACGGTACTTGTTGCCAGTCACCAAATGTGTTAACTTTGGATGCACTCTGGAGGGATTCTAGCAGACTGCCTCAAAAACACATCAATACAATTAAGTTAAACTAAGCAGACAACTGTCCACACTCAGTGACAAAAGGCTCTGTAATTTCAACATGGGATTTGACATTATCCTTTCAATTCACATACAAAAAAATCTTGCTTTTTGCAAGCTCCATCTTTTTCAGAACAACTCCTTATGAATCTGTTTTGTAAATACTAAAACTAAGACTAGAAAAACCTACTGACAGAGATTGTTTTAACAATGTACCTTGCTACTGATGCTGTTCATGAGTCTTCTTTAAGAAGACTCACCACCGACTGCAGTCGAACCACAGAAGACTAATACTGCCAAATTGATTAGACAGCAGAATAGATGTAGATGAAAATTTCCTCCTTTACCAGACTAGAAAATTCTTGACTGCATGGAGTTGTACACCTAAAAGCGTTCCTTTTAGTTTCAGTCATTATTGTTTCATCTTTTCCGTTGCATGCTAAAATTTTAGCAGAAATTGCAAAGCTGAAGATAAAGCAACGTATCTTGCCATTAACCAAAACACGGGTTTGATCCCTATAACGAATACACCCAGTTAGCTAAAACAAGTTATTTCCAAATGATTCAGCACTTATCCAGTACACAGTAGGAGAAAAGGCATCCAGGTGCACTTCACAAAATTTAGATCTAAATGACATAGTCTGCCTAAGTCTTTGAACAGATATCATATTARGGAAGAGGGCACTACTCTTCTTCTTCTTCTACATATATTATTATCTAACAAAATCCTATTAATCCTATTAAAAATTACTTTTAGGCTCCTGAAATCCTTCACAGACCTCCTCAATAAGAAATAAACAACTAGGGGGAAATTCCTTAAAGTTATGAAAAGATGCAAATCTTTTCAGTCTTCTAGACAGATTCACCATCATCCCAGAATTTGCTTCAGTTTACTTTTGTAGACCCCGCGGGATGCTCTCATGTTCAGAGGTCCACAAGGAGACTGACTGAGCAAAGCGACTACATTTCCTTTTTCACAAAAGATCACAGAAAGCCACCCAGGCCTGGAAAGGCCACCAAGTTCTCACTCCATCAGAGCTGAGGAAGGAAAAAGACAGGGGTGGGGGACCTGAAGAATCCTGACCAGGAGATAAATTCATTCCTAAAGCCACTCCAGTAAGTTTGGCTTTCAGTTCTGCTGTTTAGCAGCTCCCAGTAAGAATTAAAATGCATGTCAGTAAAAAAAAAAAAAAAACCCTCAAGGAAAAAAAAAAACAACAGGGAAAATCTCACTGACCTCCCTCAGCAAAGTTCTTCCTCAAGATGCAAGGAACTCTGCTGGCACAGAAACGTAATTTAATTCTTCCTGCCCCACCAGTCTTGACTCAAGGCCATTTGATTTCACAGTTCCAGCACTTGCAGTAGTTAACAAGTTGTGCCATGCACTTTGTGAAAAGTGAAAAGCCACGACTGCAGCATGCCAAAGTCTTAACTGTGACAGGCATTTTCATTTCTGAAACTCTACACAGCGTGCCTTGGACTGTTTGGTGCTTCCTTAGGGAGACTCAGTCTCTGCGGGTGCGGGGAGGCTGTAGATATGCCTGTGTGCACAGTCTAAACTCGGGGAACTACAGATGCATCCTGAGAATGTTTACTACCACTACAATGCTAATCATAATTATCATGCGGGTATATGCTCTCTGCGGGATAAAAGGCTAGAAGAAAGCCCGTGTTTAGATTGGACAGCAAAGACACGATCATAGCTGGAAGGCAGAAAACACATAAAATAGCTCCATATAAGGCATATGTACAGATTAAAAATTAACCATCATTGCCAAAAAACTGCATATAACCCCACCCACAGCTATACATGCCTACACATAACTGCCAACTGCAGGAGGAATATGCAGTCCATGTTCTGCTGCCCCACCAGGATGACCAGTCACAGAGCTGCTGCTTCAAGTCCGTCTGTCTCCCCAAGGAAGCGCTGAATGTGCAGGCACGTTCCTCTTTCTTCACCCACCATTTATTATCGCTCTTGATGACTGGCTGTCATATAAAGTTCACTGATTTTTTGCAAGCTAGTCCTCCTCCTGAGTCTAAGAAGTCTTAAATTTCAGGCAGGTAGCTTGACCTAACTGTTCAGAGGTGGAGTAATGAGGAAACAAAAATCACGATTGCTTCTGTTGTATGTTCATTGGGTCCATCCTAAGGAGCTAAAAACTCACAGCTGCTTTACTGAAAATGCTACGAATACGCTGTCCAGAAGCTATTACCCTCTCTAGTAAATGGTGAGTCCACAGACAGTAATGACTATAGCCCTGKTTTCCCAGCATTTCCATTACAAATCTCTGTTTTAATGAAGAATTAACAAGATTAAAATATACTTTGGCTAGCAGACCTTCAAGTTCTACTACAGTACATTTTATTTATATTATAAAGTCAATGTCACAATTTTCCTTGACTTAAAAAAAGGACAAAGATAAATTGATTTACCTTTAAAATAGAAACTATACCAGAAATAATTGTTTCAAATCCACAAACTTATTTCTTTACACTTTTTTAAAATCATGTTATTTGTGTCATTAAAACAAAAAGTATTATTCTAATGCAGGGATTCATAAAATTCAAGAGAGCTAAGCAGATCTCAGAAAAAGGCAGCTATTCTCTCTGTGCATAACATAATCATATGCCCTAAAACCAATTCTTTTCTCCCTCTGAAAGGTATTCAAGGATGTCATCTCTGTAGGGTCCAGCCCAGTGCCATCAAAAGGTCAACAATTCACATTTAAGTCAATGAGAAATCTTCTGTTCACCTTAGGATTGAAAACCTTGCCTCAGATCAAGAACCCAATTACGAAAGGCATCCAGATGTTGAAAAGAAGCCTTCATATATATTTTTGAACTATCAGTTCATCACTTTTCTGAGTATTGCCCAAAACTTCACAAAAAACTAACAATAGTCAAATCTGAGGGGAACTTTCAAGCTTTAAATGCAACATATGAAGGTGGTGAAATGGAAAGTTTTGGGGACTTAGGGATATTCATCCCACGTGTTTCACCATATACTGCAGTTATTGGTGGAAGTTACCACTTCTTAGATCGGTGATGCAAACAGCACCCTGGAATTTTCTCCCCTCCTCCTTCACCTTATTGAAGAGGAACCCAGAGAGCAGACAAGCTGAGACAGCCAAAACAAGGTGAGACACTTCATCCTTAGATTCAGACTGTTTTACACCAGATGCCTGATTTTAATCATTGTCCGTATGTCTGAGTAAGCATGAACTACAGCAGAGATAAGACTTGGACCTTCAAACCTTGTATCAGAAAGCACGTATTTTTCTGCTTATAATCACCCTGCTGACATGAGAACGATTACGGTTGCCTTAATTGTCCCTAGTTTGTCTTCTGTGGGATGGAAGAATTAAAAAGGCTAGTATCTTCAAGGACAGATGTACAGTAAATATTGTTACACAATATCCCCAGCCAGTGAATGTCATTATTGAGTCCTGGAATAAAACACAACAGACTTTATTACGTTCTCTTTCCAGGGTGCCAGTCCTAACCCAACATCCTAGAGCTTAAAGCCTGGCTGCCTCCAAGTCATGATACATCCAGAATGCATTATTTTTTCCCCAATACTTTTTCTAATAACTAAGTTGGTGGTGCCACGTTCTCCTTGGGATGGCAGAGGACACCCATCACACCTGCACACTGGAATGCAGCTCTCATGGTAATTCCTATCCAAAATCAAAGCAAGAAAGTTCTACGAAAGCAGAGGTTTAACACATGCATCTAATTAAAAAAAAAAAAAAAAAAAAAATTACAGTGAGCTAGTCCATAGTACATTAACTGCTTTATCTTTGACTTTTAAGATCTTTTTTTGTTACGCTTCTTTCTTCTATTTTTTCCTACCTGTATGGCATGTTCCCTCATTTAAGTCCCATGTATAGCACATCCYAGTAAATCATCCCAATGCAGTTCAGAACTGTGGCACAGACTGCATGATTTGAGCAAGAAATATGTCCTTAAGCTCTGCATGCATTTTGAAAGCTATGAAAAATACCCTATGACTAAATAAAACGGGAATCTGCCATTTGAAAGCCAATGCAAAGCAAGCTTAGAGAGGAGACTRATTTCTTCTTATTTATGCTACAGTGAAGTTTTTAAGGAGTATTGTACAACAACACTGTATAATCATCAGGCCAGCAATTCTCCTGGGAAGTGTTTTTCAAATGGCAGGTTTGCTTGTCTATATAAGAAACAGACAATGAATAGAAACAGGTGTTTCTAAGAAGGGCTTCAGAAAATGTCTCCCTATGCCCAGTATATACAGCACATATAAATCTTCACTGAAACACAGTTATGTYTAATTAGTCTTTGCAGCTCCCTAACTTCTCTTCATCATTTGTGGAGAGGTGGTGGTAAACACCACTAGTGACAATGACATCATTTGCTAGTGATAACCAACTATGACTAAATTCAAAATATTGTTGAATCAAGATTTTCTGGCTAAGCTAACAGGATAAAAGCCTTAAGAAATTATATTTGCTTTATTTTCTGGAGCTAAGGTCAAGCACGCTGAAGCTCCAGGTTTTTTTTGAAAGGTGGAATTGTGCTAAACTCCGATTAAGAGACAAACTGACAGATTTAGACATTTGTTTAGTAACTATGTAGTAATGTATCAAAGCCAATCTGTCGCAATTGCCTTTTATGTTTATTTCTACCAAAGGAGATCAGAAAAAAAATCTATCAAAGTACTCAAATTCAAAACTGCAATCATGCACATTGAAAACTTCTGAATGCACAACTAGCAGGAAAGGGGAAAGTCGTATTTTCCCCATTTTGGATGCTCCATAAAAAAGGCTTCATTTACATTTCTGTATTTTTAGAAAGACAGTGGTATTTGCTTGTTTTTTCCCCCCAGTATATCACAGATAATACTCAGCTGCTGGCTTTATGAGGTATTTGCAGTTGTAACTCAACAGACAAATACTTTTTTACAAATAGAGGRCAAATAATGGGGATTTACAAAGCTGTAATTATACTGAGAGGGCTTATGCATAAGGATATATTAAAACAAATACTATACGCAAAATAATTTTTTTTAAGAAATCCTCTGAGCGTTATCACCACTTATGCGAAGGACCCTTTTATAACGTTACCATAAAAGGGATTTTCAACGCGTGTCATCCCTAAAGGATGCCTGCAGTCTCTGCCAAGCTCTCCTACATAGGCTGAAGTTGGTAGCATATACCTGTTTTATGGTTAGCAAATGATGATAAATGAGCGGAGCAAACTTTGGGCCCAAAGCAGTAAACCACACTAAAGGCGGATGATGCACTCCAGCAACCAGCCAAAGCATGTCAGCTGCTGCAAGTCTTGGCAGCAAAAGGGGAGTAGAGACCAAAAGGGTGGTGCCTGCAGTCCCCACCAGCCGCTGCCGAGCAGCCGCATGGTTGCACGACAAGCATGAGCAGGAGAACAACTGACCACTGAGCCCACTCCGGCTACAGATAAGGCTCACTGCCGACACTAAGTGCCACCGGCACGTGAACGACAATGCATCAGTTGAGTAACACACCACCGAGGACAAAGATCACGTTCTTGCCTTTGCACTGGTCCATCTGATCAGGAAAGGCACCTGGACACACAAGAGTGGGATGCCCCAACCCACGGTGGATGCAGTCAGTATTTYGGACCTCCTGTTTCACCAGCAGCCTCCTGAGGACAGGCACTCCCTGTGCACCAGGGACCTCTGGCTGACTGCACGGCATTCCCCGGGGGACYCATACCAGCTACAGCAGTGTCTGAGGATGCTCTGAAGCGAACTGCCAGCCAGCTTGTCCCAAGACCACAGAAATGCAAAATCAAAGATGACTTCAGCATACCTCTGTCTGAACTRAAGAGGATGTTAGGTTTCACTTTTATGTATTCCATGAGCAGAATCTAGCCAAGAAGTTATTTTACAATATAGTGCACAGTCTGTATTTAGTTATTGATGGCTACCACAATTTCTGTTCTTGTTAAGTCAGGAAGATTTCTACATCTCCTCACAATAAAACATTGAGCGGGGAATCACAAAGTCAAAACATTTTGTGTAAAGTTATCCTGAGACCCTTTTGATCCTACTGGCTTATTGTTAAACTAAAATGGAAGAATCTGACTGTTAGTCAAGAAACTATAGTAAATAAAACTGGAATTGCTTTCCCAAACCTCTTCTCTAAGATCAGTGATTCATTATCATAGTTTAAGTTTCGTAAATAATTAATTATTGGTCGGCAGTAGCATGCAGAGTTATGTACTGGATTTTTAAGGTTACCCTTCAACACACCGAAACAGTTACYAGTGCTATATATGCCAAAAATACACAATTAATTGCTTTGATGGAGACAGGCACTATGATTAATTAGATGGTCAAGAGAAATCCAGATCCAATGCAACAGACATCAATATCCTGAGTAATAGGTCTCCTATGTAGAACTTTTTTTTTAATACATTAATCATAATGTTTTGACTTCTGGCACAGATCCCTCAACCAGACAGGGCTGCAGTAAGGCAGTGCAACAGGAACGCGCAGGGAGAAACGAAGTGGTATGAGGCACATGCAGCAAACCCATGGCGCAAGGGGGCTGAGTGGTCCTGATTTGACAGGAGGGAGGAATGGGTAGCATCACCTCCACTACCCTTCCACGTCAGCGTAGAGCTGGTGGCGAAAGGAGATGCTCAAAGCCTGCTGGTAGAGGGGCAGAGAAGCAATTCAGAATACAGGAGAGAGGCAGAGGTTCGTAGTCTTCCAGCCTGATCACTCTGATGCATGATTCCATGTCCATAGGCAATATCAGACACAAAATATCCTACTTTCTCTTTTCTCTAATTCGTTCAGAAAAGGCTTTCATACTTGTTTTGCTTCCTGGTTATAACGAAGGAATTCTTTTCTTCAAATGCAGCAGCAGTACAATATGACAAAGCAACTGAATATGGCAGCTAAGTTACAATGGGGTAGAAATCCACATTTTTCACTTTACAGACCAGAAGAGCTTTTGTTCCATATAATATTACAACATTGGGGTTTTTTTTATTTCAGGCATAATCTATGACTTTTGTATTTGGGATCGGTCACATGGACTATGTAACGGAAAAGCTCTATAACTTATCTGAATCATTATTTTATTTTGTTCTCTCGTGGTTCCAATTGTTCATCGTTAATTAGATCCAGCCATAACATCTCATTGTGCAAAAGGCATACTCTGTTTTAATCAAAATCTTGGACGGCATTTTGGATGGCATCTTTAACAACTTGGACAGAATATTCTGTGGTTTCCTCACCAATGAAGAATCAAAATGATTAACTATGAACATGTCTTCCACCGAATGCTGACAGTTATTATCAGGTTATTTTGATGAACATCTGCCTGTTTCATGGAACCATTTTAGATTTCCTTGCGTTTTTTACCTGGTTTCTTCACTCAAAACAATAATGAACTGTAAACCTGTCCTGTGGGATGCATCCATGGTGAACTCCTAAATAATTTTTTAATTTCTCATTTTATGCTATGCTGAAAGTGATGCTGTAAACACAAAAGATGACTGTGATAGGCTCATCTATTTGAAATCAGACCTTTTTATTTATGATGTTCAACTGATTTTCCCCATTGTTTTAGCAGTGAAGAGAAATGGCCAGTGTTTGGGAATGAAACACACCAACAAGCTCATGCTTATGGACTGTCTTCGTAGATGTATTTTGATGACAAGGTACTGATTCAGATTATCCTCACAGGTATTTACTGATGACAAAAATCTGAAAAATGTCTCCTTGGCAGGAATAAACACAGCACTCCACTTTTTCCTATTGATATATAAATTGTCATTCAATGGCACTTTTGATTTTGGTGCTGCTGTTTTGAGAACCCTTGCTAGTTTTTACATTTTTCTCCCTAAGATTTACCCACTTCTTTTATGTCAGGCCACTCAGCAACTTCTTTCCTGCTGCCTCCCCCTGCTACAGCCCCAAGGAATCACAGACTGACAAACTAAGGTTTGCTGTTGCCTAATCACCTGTTTGTAGCAGCTCCATCACCAACTAAAAGCAAAAAAAGGAGAAATAGCCACTAAATCAGTCAGTGTTGTAAGGACTGTAAAGAGAAAATTACAGAGGATCCTACTATCCAGCTAGAATTGTCTAGAATTTAGGAAATCAAGAGCATAATAGCTTATAGCTATGCAACTACACCATCTGCCTGACTGTAGTATACAAATTAGCAAAATCTAACATATTGTCTAGCCATCAGTTATTCCTGCTTGACTTCCCTTTGCAAGAATACAGGCAGTAAGGCAATTGTTTTATAATAAATTACATTATATCATAAATTATAATATCATCACATCACATTGTATTATGTAATTACAGATAGATGTAAAAATTTGTTTGCTTTTAATATTCTAACTCCTTCAAATTATGAAAAGCTTTCAATCACAGCCTGAAAGGAAATCTAATAAGCTATATTTGCACATATGAGTGGTGATTTTGGATGCCTGGGCATTTCGCTGACAAAATGAAATATCTTTAATGGAACCTTGTTTCCAGTAAGAACTGAATACCATCTTTCAGATGTTTTAGGTTATGCACTCTAAAATGGCCTTATGCCAAATCATGAGTCACTTTTGAAAATTTAAGACCCTGCATCTAGTATCAAAAACCAGCCGAAAATAAATTCCTTAACTATTATCAGAGTAGCACCATAATTTGGAGAAAATGAAAAGCCCACTTTGGTTGGTTTCTTTCCTAAAACAAACAAAATAAAACAAAACACCACAGCAAAGATTTTCAACTGACAAGTTAAAAAAAAAACCAAACACACAAAAATAAACCTCTTTCTTAAATGGGGGAAAAAAATTGTATTTTAGATTTCTCACAAATTAAACAACTTCTGCCTGTATTTTAGAAGAAAAATCAAAATAGCGGTAACAAAAGCTCGTCTACTTTTTTGACGTGGTGGTATGTATGCCACATCAGCCCATTTCAAGCACTGTGCCTCTAGGAGTTTAAACCAAACATATCATATTTCTACCACTGAATATAAATGCTAAGGGTCAAAATCCCAAAAAATTTACCCAGCAAAATTATCATAAGTAGCAGTTTGCCCGCACAAGGCTTGAAGAATTGACATTTCAAAACTCTTAAATTCTGCTTTGCCCTAGGTTTACATACGATTGCTTCTGTTGCACAGCACAAAATCTTGCATTCGTGTGAAAAGACACTAAAAAGCAGCGACGGGTGGGACAGCAGCCCACTTCCTTGTCACACAACTTTTGCATTCATAATTCCTAGCAAGTTCTGTTAAAGTGACTGACAGACATAGACTTTTGGGGGGGGGGGGGAATAAAAGGTAGCTGAAATTGTCTTGGTTTAATGCTACAGCACAGAAGACAGCAGCTCTATATGCCAGCACAGCAGGAAAAAAACTCAATTGCTTTTAATAGACAAGCATTTACTGCAACTAGTATAATCTGCAGTGACATTTTCCCCTGTCTGTTATGTAAGCCGAAAGCTAAACTTTTGCTTTTGTACAGTATATTGCCTATCTCCAACACAGTGCCTTATCAGCTTTCTCTCCATTTTTGAAGGTATTTTAGTAGCAAAAGAGGAGGGACTTATCAGATTCTTGAGATTCCTTCTAAAACTCCTGTTTTCTTCCGTTTTGTGTTTATGTTGCCATGCAGACATCAATTCGGACAGGCTTCAGTGGGAACCGTTATTTGTTTAGTTAGCATGGCTCATATTCTATGCCTAACAACCTCTCTGAGAAGTTTAACTCTCCACAGAAAATAATTTAAAAGGTAAAGAAAAAACCAGGAAATTCCACAAAGAAAAGCTGGGATTTCACAAATCAAGGACAGTCAATCCATTTTACCAGTGTCATTCCCTAACAACTCTTTTTCTAAATTTCAGGGAAAAAGTGAAAAAGCAAGGAAATGGGTCGTTAGAGACATCACCATTTTTATAACCCAGGCGTCATACAGAATGTGAGAATATCTACCTTCGCACAAAAGGATTTTCAAAATGGCATTCAGCAGCAGACTTACAGAGATCTGGAACTGCCCACAGAAAGAGCAAAACAGATAATGACAGATTTGCTCTGGTAAAACATCAGTTTGTAACTCCAAGATACTTAAATTAATAGTTACTTCTTTCTCAATCTTTCTGTCCATCTATCTACTGTTATTCACCTCAGTGCTGCCACTGGGTAAAGCTGGTATCTTAATCCTAACCCTTTTGAGACAGCCAGCTCTGATAGACTGACTTGTTTTTAATGTATTTTGATAGACAAATAAAATTCTCTAAGTGCCAACAAGTCTGCATATTTAGGACTCAGTACTCAAAGAAGCGAGTGATTAAAATCTAGTGATTTTGCAAGACAAGTTCATAGGGGCTATAAATACAGCACATAGCATCAAAAGACCTCATCAGCCAGACATCTGAGTACCAGAAGGAGATGCAAGTATAAAAGAAATCAAACCTTCAAGAACAACGTACCAAATTGATTAGGCAACACTGTAAGAATGAGTCTTACAGGAGACACTTTATTGTGTATATATGCCAAACATGTTTATGATTTCTCTTAAAAGCTCTATCTTGCATTATCCTGATAGTAACAGATAGTTCGTGTCATGCCTGCCTTCGCACACTGTGTATCCCACAATAAACAACGCTGCCAGCATTAGACAGAATGTCCCTTCCAGGTACATATCACCTCCTGAAAAGGTACTGAAAATGTCCTACTCTGATGCTTTCGGAGCCGGATCATGAGCAGGAATCTCCGACTTTCCCAATCTGAGGCATGAGCATCCAGCATATAAGCATAGGCAGCGCTGCAGAGCTTGCCGGACTACCTACGGGCGCAAGAGATGCCAACCACTCGACCAGCTCTGCAGACTGGGATGCAGCCTGGAAATCTCCCTCTCTCTCGAAGAATCGCACATTTGCTGAACCATGCCGCTGCTGACAGAAAGCCGCCTCCGCGGGAAGCCTTCTGGCAGGAGCACTGAGGTGGATGGAAGACAGCGGCAGCCGCCGTGCTAGCTCACTGAGCACCCCGGGTTGGCTTACCGAGGTGGTACCGATGCCCAGCTCCCGCCTGACACAAACCCCTCCCGGAGACAGAGCAGAGCACATGAGCGTGCCTGTGAGCTCCCCAACGACAGGATCGGAAGACAGTTTGGAAAAGCATTACACGAGAAGGACAGAAATCCATGAAACTGCTAACAAACCCACCCAGAAACATGATGCTCATGCAGGGAGCAGCAACCAGAATTTCAAATATAAAATATACCATCTACCCTGTACCAGACAATGCTCTCTGTCTTCCATTGAGATTTTGTACAGGGGCTGAGAAGACCGCCTATGCCCACCGGCTGGAGAGGACTGCAAAACCAGCAACGGCTGATGCTCTGCCCTTTTTCAGAAAATAGATGCTGAATGAGACAAGCAATGGGAAAAAACAACCACAAGCTGTCTCAGAGCAATGGGAATTTTTTCCTCATTACAGCACAAAAAACACAGGGGGGCTGTATTTCCATTTAGTTTTCTTTGGGTTTGCTTTCTTCTTTTATTTCAGACAGGTCTCAAGCTAGTAAGGCTGAGAGCAATCTCGTATTTACCTGGCAGACCCCAGTTGTGGGTAAGGTCCTCACGTCATGGTAGTGCTACTAACACTTTTCCCTCTAATTATTTTTGCCCAGTTTTCTATTCTCCAGGTCAAAAAGCAAGGAAGAGCTTCAAACACTTAACAGGGATGCCTCCTCCTAAAAAGAACTAGCCAGAAAAACTGCAATTCAGAATTAATAAAGCCTCAGATCTTTTCTACAGAGGCATTTTGAGTCCTATAAGCAGAGGAGAGTTTTTCATTTATCAGGCAGCAGAAAGGGAAGGGCTTTCTATCAGGTGATTTTGAAATTCTTGGTCAAAGGTTAACTTGGCTTTTAACTTCAAAGTACAGAAAATCTTGGAGGCTGAAAGAACACAGGGGTAAGGGCTGCCCTGAAAGTAAAACTTCGGAGGGATGTTACCAACCTGAAACCAGTCGATGAAGGCATGTACAGCTGCCTCCCGTACTACACCTTTCCTCACTCTTGGTTTCACAGACAGATCCTAAGAAGTAAAAAGGCAAAGTCCGTTTCAGAAAGTTTAAAATATAATCAGATTTTCTGGCTGGCAGCACCGCAGAAGGAAAGGCAGTTTCACTAATTAAGATGTGAACTTCTGCTTCAACTTCAGTTTTTCATGATGTTACTAGGTATTTAAAAATATGGTACTCATTCATTGCAGGGTGCAGCACCCGCAGGGCAGTGAGTAATGGTTTTACTCTTGCTTCAGTACTGGCAGCAGCATGTTGGACTGGAAAATGAACCTCTATTTCCTATCTATTTTTATAATCAGTTAATTCTTACCCCCGTATGCACAACAGAAACAAAACATTTAAGTCTCAGTACTATGCTGAAATACATTCACAACGCTGCCATTGACTCAGACAGCTAACCGGCGACACTGACTTGTAACTGAGGACAGCATTTGGCCCCAAACAGTACGTCTGTAGTCTATATGAAAAATTCACGAGCTAAATCTTTTCCCTTCTTTTATAAATAGGAGACAAAATGAGAGAGTCATCACTTAGTCAGCCAGGGAATGATTCAAAATCTAAACCTAGAATATCGTTTTAAGGAAAGTAACTGGTAATAGAGACAAAGTATATTTCCTCCTTATAACAGGAAAAGGACAGGATTAAATTATTTTATGCCATTTTTTTGCTTTCATTAATTGAAAAAGTATAAAATACCAACCAAACATAGTAGTAAGATATCAGATACAAAATAGAAGTCTGTAGTATTATATGCCCGAGTATATTTTGCTGCAGCCCTGAAGTCATACATGTTACTGAGTTCTGGTTTATTTGCAAGCTTTCCTGCTTCTCTGAACAGAAACATTATTTTTGGTATTTTGTAACTAGCTCTATATTATGAGGTGATATTAGCTGTGGGGGTGACAGCTGGCAGGAGCTTTTGAATCGAAGGGTCTCTCTCTTAACTGATACACACGAAGCTCTGTATTAGCTCTCACAAGATGCACTGTTTACTAAAGATGATTACCCATGAGTAAATAATGAGTCATGATATCCTTAAAAAAGCAAACACACAGAGTTAAAGAATAATTTCTAACATGGGTAAACAGACAGCACTGAAAATTGAATCACTTAATGTGCAATTTTTCCTAATAAAGTGTTAAAAATTAGAAAATCTATAGAAAATAGCCATAATTAGATAAAAATGTGTTAGAAGATCTTGGAAAGACTGTATCTCTTTTCATATGTCTGTGAAGCACCATTTACGGACACACAAACAGGTAAATACAATCTTAAATACATGCAAGAACAAATGGAAGAGGGATTTTTATTTGGATGATGCAGCACAAACACGCCGTGGTAATTTTGTCATTCTTGATGGGTTACTGTACTACGCTTACAAACAATGCAGACCATTGAAATGCTACATATTGGCAATCAGGCAGGAAAGCAGTACTGCAAATCTAACACTGTAATTATAACATGCAGGTGAACAGCTCATTTTTACTCTATGTTATCAGATGACTTCCTAGCACTTTGAGAATTTACTGCTGGGGAATTCATCTCCAGACAATCACTGACTGTGCTGAAATACTCTCCCCTTCATTATTGCTACGTCCATATGCATCTTATTTCTAATGCTACCTTATACATTTCTAAGTTCACCGTTAGGCTCCAGAAGTTCCTCTGGGGAGTATGAAGGGGGAATGAAGATTATGAAAAATATGCTTATATCATGTCCATTCAAAGCACCATTTGTCTGTAAGGACTTTGCCTACAACAGTTTGCTCCCAGCCATTCTGCACAGCCTCCCAGACACCTGCAAAGCTCATCAGCAGTTTTAAAAGAAAAATTAAATGGAAGCTAGTGATCCTTGTGACATCTCAGCAGCTGAGAGTGGTGGCTCTGGAGTTACAGCAAGAGTTAAAGACCATAAACATACTCTACTGTAATTGCACCTTTTCATATAACCTTCAAAAATGTTTACTTGTAAGGACTAAGGCAGAACAACCTGGACTCTAAAAAAAAAAAAAAAAAAAAAAATTTTAGGACAATCAAATTTAAGGGCAATAAGGAATTACGTGAAGATAGCAAAACCCACGCACCTAACCTGCTTTCTTTGTGAACACTGCTGTGTTAGAAAAAGATCTAGATTGAAAGTTGAAACGGATGTTGTCCAAATGTTAGGACCAACACTCTTTACTTGACATGCTCCATTCTGAAATTAAGGAAGCTAGGATATATTTGAAAATTTCACGAGGATGAAAGAGTCGTGTTAGATTTCTTTGGGAAGTTGGGAAGAGCACTGAAGTTTCACCATGACACCTCCGTTCGAGGCTGGGTACAGCCACCACGTTTTGGGGAGGGCTGCCCAGCTGGGGTACCAAGCAACTAGGGGAACATAAACCAAACCTGGTAGTTCTGACATGGAGACAGGGATGCTTTTTCCCTTGTCTTCCCTCTGTATTTCTCCTAGCATATTGGTCTTGAAATGTAATCCCTCATGCTTTGACTAATCTACAACCTCCACATAGTTATTCACAGTTCAGGTTTTTTGAGATTACGTGACTTTAAATCACAAGTTTCTAAAAAATYGTCTTAACATTTTAAATAGCATTTTTTAGAGAAGAACCAGACAGCTAGTGAGATGGCCAACCACACAACCTGTCCTACAAGTTTCTTAAATTACAGACACTTACACTTCTGAATCAGGGTCACATGTGCACGTAACCTGCAATTCTACGAGGTACTCCTCATTTTTTGGCTGACTGATGATTGTTAAGATCACTGAAAAGGCACCGAGTAGCTTTACCTGTCAATGATCATAACAGAAAAGATGGCACTTCTTCCCCAACAATCCTCAAAACTTAA
This sequence comes from Phoebastria nigripes, assembly GCA_035582835.1. Lineage (NCBI taxonomy): Eukaryota > Metazoa > Chordata > Aves > Procellariiformes > Diomedeidae > Phoebastria > Phoebastria nigripes. Next base: position 649,845 of record JAYKAV010002867.1, on the reverse strand, counting down.
CACACTACCAAAAAGAAAAGGAAAAGGAAAAATAGATGAGTGCAATCGGAACACTTCAACTAGAATAAAGACCCCTTTAGGGCACTTTAACTGCTAGTCTGACGCTTAAAGGGAAAATGAAATAAAATCTAAGATGTCACATGGCACTTACAAGATTATATACGCCTACATTAGGCAAATACAACAGAATCCTATTTTTGCTGTATTTTGCTTTATATTATTGCAAATGTTTAATTAAGAAAAAATATTACACTAAAAATAGGAAATATTTAAATGTGAGTATTTTCCTTTTTTCTTTTCATGATGTAAATGGTCCATATTCTCAGTGTTGTTATACTAGAGTTAAATTAGGTCAAAGGCATTATTTAGTGTTCAAAACCAGAACATGTCACAACTATCAAAAACGATCATACAAGAGGGGACTTCAGTAGCTGCCTACCCCTCATCCTACCAAAGTTCTTTCATTCCATATTATACAGCTGCTGGTGCTTTACACAACTTAGATTCCTACTGATCACTTCCAAGGGGATAACACCATCACACACAGACCAAAGTCTTAGATCCATCCCTTCCACTAAGTGATCACGTTGTTAAAGTTAAAAAAAACCACTTTCACTTTTTACGGTTACCCTTTACAACTGCTTTCAGACAATTCAGACACGTGTCCTCAATATACAGACACCTCGCAGTCTTTGCTAATGTCATTTTCCTTTCACTCCCTCTATTATTTTTCCAACTCCTCCCTGAACTCTCTTCTGTTCAATCTCTTCTGGTTAGAAAAAATAATAAATAAGGAGGGGTACACAAAAGGGAACACAGTGTTCTAGGACTGGTCCTATGTGAGCCATAGGAGAATGGTACAAATCTGAGAAGAGCTGGGATTGCCGTAGAGCGACGTCATGACCTCTGTTGACAGCCATAAATTGTATCAGCAAAGTGACAGTGTTCTGCATGACCCTGTATTGCTTTATTTTTTCTCTCTTTTTTTATTATTACTGTGCCTGTCTTTGCTTTACTGATTCTAGTTACTTCCTCCAATTTGATAACGGTCTAACCAAACACATATTTCTCGTACACGTCCAAGCAGAAGACCCAATTTTACTGTCAACACAGCCAGATCAAAGCAGCTAACCTGTTATGGAAACATCAAGGCCAACACCCTAATAATGTCCCCATTTCTTATGTTAACCAAAGCGATAAAATTATTCTTAATTAACAACGGGTAATTCAGCAGAAACATAACTTGAAGATAAGTGTTGACAGAAAATGAAATTTATCGACTCAAAAATATAATGCATTTACTACCAGAAATTCAGCTACTGATCTACAAAATGTTCAAAAGATACAAAAATATGTGCTATGCTGCACATCCAGAGATAACAAAAGAGTACTGTATCTTAATTCAGTAGGTTTTGTTACATTTGTTGAATTACATATTGTTGATTAGAAGACATTAGCTTGGATAAAAAAGGGAAGAGCATTAATTGCTTTAAATATTAATACCACTGGCTAACTGACATATAAAGGTCTAAGGACTCTTATACTGAGTTTTCACAAACTTTTGCCAAGTTTTTCATAAAGATATCAGTAAACAAGAAATACAACAAAATTCACCAATGAGATTCTGCATTACATCAGAAAAAAACCCAAGTGATAYAGCAAAAGTCTGAAGAAAAACAAAGAAGAGCACAGTATAAATTTAATCCCTAAATCTAGATATTAGGCTTGACATACACAGATGCAGATGGCTGGGTATACCGATTCCAAATTTAGTACTGGAGATAAAATTATTTCTATCTTAAAAACACACTGTAAGCAGATCATTTTGCTCACAAAACTGTTGAACTTTGGAAAATATTAAGCTTGTATCACCTACCTTTATTCTTGCCTTTCTCATTTCTCAGGCAGCAATAACCACTGAAGCCAATCTCAGCTGTATTTATACCAAGTTTCATTTTGGAGTCCCGACCCCTGATTTCAAACATTGCAGGAGGATGTGTATTTATTAAAAATACATAATGTTGAYTGAATTTCAAAAATCATTGTTGGGATCGTAACTTTTTTTTTCTGACACATCACTTCTGGGCACTACTTAAGGTCATAATCTGCCTTTGATACTCACCAAGACTTTTTCTCATGGAAATGAGACAGTAATTCCACCCCTTTGATATTATTAAAAAGGTAGCTTGTTCACTGCTAGGAACATTATTGAAGAAAACACATCCTAAGTAAATTAACAGTAAAGTATCACAAAGACTGCTGGCATCTGCTGGCTATATCCTAGTAGCTCAGATTTGCCATTCTGATATTGTATATAAAAGGAGTAACACCAGACATCATTTTTTCTGACTCAATTAAAAAACATCCATCCAAAAATATAAAAGCATGCAACAAACATGAATCCCCAAAGATTATCCTCAATACAGATAAGCTCAGCAAAAGTAAGCGTTTAAACTGTAACTTCTGATCTGCCCATCTGCTTTCCCCACTTAGCCTTCTCTCCAGATGGGAAAACAGGTGAGGTCTTGAATTACTCATATGTCGCTCTGTAGTTTTGCCCACACCCTTCTTCCTGTTACACCATCACCCGAGTGTTGTGAAATTTGGATCTCCTAACAGAGATTGCAGCTCTTAACCTTCACACAGCAATAGGTAAAGCTTAGTCTTATTCTATCCCATGCCTTGCAACATCTGCCAAGGAGAATCTCGCAAACTCTTCCTGCGTACTGCTCTTTTTGGGTTTAAAGACTTTTTCTCTTAAAGAAGGAAAAATTATATTGAGGTTTTCACAATCCTAATTTGCAGATTGTTTCAAGCTCTTTTAGATTAGATTATGGTTGGACTTGATGATCTTAAAGGTCTTTTCCAACCTAAACGATTCTATGATTCTATGATTACTTTCCAAAGTAAACACAGTAATATTATACTACTCTCGTTTCCCAAACACAGACTGGCTTACAACTGTGCGGGGCACACAATGCATTTGCTTCTTTCAGCTGCCCATGTTCACAAACTGACTTAGGAGATCTTTGCAAAAGTACGGGATGTTCCGCTCATCCAAAGCTATTTAAAGGAGCAAGACCTAAAGAGATATTGACAAGATTAGGCATGATGTACCAGGAAACCCTTAGCAACCAAAACATTAAAAAAAATTCAGACTGTATATTTGATCTTGTAGATCTGGACTTATGAGTGGTAAAGGTCTGCCTTTAAATATCTTTCTTGTACCATCAATTAATTAATTCAGCTGCAGACTTACAATGATCAAAATGGACTACGGCTATATCTACACAGATGTGTTTTGAAGAGACTGAGCTCAAGTTATAACTTGGCTTGGAGTTGAATATCACAAAGGGGAGTCCAAGCTTTTCGTCTTATTGCACGTTATGCTTGCCCAGACAGCGAGCAATATCCTGTCAGCAATCCACTTCCCCTTTGCCTTCTATCTCCAAGGTAAATTGCTGACAAGCCTTCCTGCTAGTCCTCCTAGTTGAGGAAATAAAACATGTAAAAAATACTGAGAAATAGAAAGCTTTTGGAAAAAAGGCAGCCTGCAATATTGCTGCAAAACATGGGTTACACTGATGTGAACTTATATTATGGGCATGAATTTTCAGCTGCCATTTGTGGATGAGCTCAAGCTATGAGCAAAGGTAAGGAGATGTCTGGTACATGCCTTGGCTGCCAGCCAGTGTCCACACTCGTCCCCACAGGGCTGCCTCATGAGTAGGTGTAGTAGTAATGGGAGAGGGAAGATTGTCTGCTCAAGTTCAGGTTTTGTGGCTGCAATTCCACCACTTTCTTGCTTTCATACCTTGGGTTTCTCACTGGAGAGACACGTAACCCAAGAAAGAGATCTCTGGAAAAGCTCTGGGAGCCAAACTGGGCAGCAAAGGTCAAGGGAGAGGGGAGGGCAAGGGTTCATAGAGTAGCTTGCTTATGTAAATCTGGCTTTTTTACACTTACATTCCTATGAGCAAAGCATGATCAGAAAATGACTCCTCAGCAGCMGCCTGGCTACTTTTTATGCCCGTAGGACACTTTCTATGGCATCAAAGGCAATGACCCTGAGCATTGGCCCCTTACGCGCAAAGGTGAGAGCATGAATTCTGGTTCTAAGTTTTCAGTAAGCTCACAACTTCGATGTGTGCATGGAAAATGCATTTAGGGCACTTTTTAAAGTTACTGAGCAGCTTAAGTTGTTTGTGTAGACAGAAGTAGTAAGATTTGCTTTCTGTTATTTTGGTATGAATTCACAATATTTTTATTGACTCCCCTGAATTTATTATGGGCAAGCCTGACAGACCAGCTTATTTTTAAAGTGTGCTCTACACTTCCCATTGAATGAATCTATCTTAAATTATTTTTTACTTCACTCATCTCTAACCAAGTGAACTGCAATTCTGCATATCAGACTGCCCATCTCAAGATGAACTTTTTCAGAAAGTTTCAGTCACAGAATGGCTGAGGCTGGAAGGCACCTCTGGAGACTGTCTAGTCCATCCCCCTGCTCAAGCAGGGTCACCTGGAGCAGGTTGCCCAGGACCACGTCCACCTCCACCACATCTCCAAGGATGGAGACGCCGCAACCTCTCTGAGCTACCTGTGCTGGTGTTCAACCAGTCAAAACAGTCTTGCTATTTCTGCAGAAGTAGCCAAAGGAAATGTTTTTTTTTTCTTCCTATATGCAAAATTTAGACTCTTTTTCTTTCAACTACTTGAGTTCTCCTATTCCTTGGAACAGAACCTGTAATTTGGCAAGCAAGGCCCTTATGACAAGAATTAATCCTGCTGTCCCTGTGAAAATCTAGTCAGAAAGGGAAAATGGGGGACAGGGGCTTGCCTAAGTTTATTTGTGCTCCACAAAAAGTTTTATAGTATTTGGAAAAAAACCTTGTATCATTCAGATTCTTGAATTTACCAGCTAYCAGGTATTTCAGAAGATCTGAAGACATCTGAAAACAGAAGGAAGCACACTATATATACATACATTTCTCCATATACATAGCCCCATGCCAGGAAACAGGCACTGTAAAGAAGCCARTGCAGAGCCTGAAGGCCAGAGTTATGGTCCTGGCTGCAGGAACAAGTGTGGCCAGGTCTGCCCTCTCCCCYAGGACAGCCCAGTGAGCCTACATAAGCTCAGCCCCTTGCCAGCCAGCTGTCCACGGTGCCCGCCCCTTGCCCCTTGGACTGCAGTCCGGCAAATTGAGATGGACTGGGGCAAAGGAGGAGAGGCCAAGGGAGAGCAGCTGCCTGGCACATCAACCCTTGGTCTGGGGCAGTTTGGGGAAAGCCTGTTTGTCCCTTGTCTTCCAGTTATCACACCAGAACCATGACCCAGATGGGCGGGCAAGGCTCCGTCCACTCCACGTCCTCTGGTTTGGAGCTATGAAAGCCCCTCACCAACAGACACCAACAAGAGTACTCCCAAAGCCTGGCCGCTGGGCACTAACCCCTTCTGTCTCTCATGAAGAAGGCAAAAGAAGGGCTTGATAATGAAGGATTTATTATTAGGCAGGTAGGGGGAAAAATGCTGAAACACTCCACAACCACAGCTGACAGGTTCGATCATAACCAGGTTTGACCATAAATGGTGAACACTGACAGCACTCAGAGCTGTGCCGCAAAAGGAGGGCTGAAGGCAAACACCTGTAGGCCCATGCAAGAAATGGGCAATCTGTCCTAAAGAGATAGAAAGGCAGAGGAGAGAAGGAGATGGAAGCAGCAGAGGAAGGGAAGCACCTTAGCCTAGCTGTCCCCCTCCCAAGTATCCCTTGCCAAAGCAAGCCCTCTTATCCACGTCACTGCAGGTAGGATGGGGAGACCAGGAGGGCTAGCTCAGGGAACAGCTCCATAGACAGGGTATGACCAGAGCCCTCCCTCACTCGGGAATTAGGGAATCCAGCACTTCCCTGCCCCAGGCCACACCATTCCCACCGATGCCTAACCTCCTAGCAGAGAAAGCACTTCTACCTTCGCAAAACTGAAGAGCGTTTTGATACGAGGCCTTTTGAAGACATCACAGTAGAAGATCCTTCTGCCTTGCAAAACACACTCCCACCATCCACTGACTGGAAAGGCATGGCCAGAATGGCTGCAAGCACATTCCCTGCACCCTAGTGGGAGAGTGACAGTGGGTGAGATTCATCTTCCCTGGGCAGAGGATGAAAGCAAAAGGGCTTTCCAGGAGGCTTGACTATCAGAGCAGCCCCTGGGTTCTCCCAGAATTCAATGGAAATGAAGACAGCTGCCATCAAGACGGTATCTTGTGCAGCAGCCTACTTGGCAAGAAAGAAGGCTTCATACATTTCAGAGGCTATCACCATTTTTGCCGAAGTCTCACAGCACATGCCAGTGGTCACACACGTAAACAGCAGAACTGCCAAGTGAGGGGGCAAGGGAGGGAGATGCCAAAAGGCAGTAGGACTGGGGACAAAAAAAAAACCACCACCACCACCACCAAAGAAACCAACACTCAGTAATGCAGAAAGATGAGAAGACAAAAGCATAGGGTCTGGTCAACACAATGGCAAGCAGGACTCTTGTCACTGACCTATCCCTTTTGGTGGCAAGAAGACCCTGTCAGAGGGAACCAGGCAGCAGAGAACTCAAAGGACAGTGCAACCCACCCTGCCAACAGCAGGAGCGTGGCAGCTGCCTTCACCATCTGCCAGATTCAGCAACCAGAGCAACTGACAGGACATCCTACGGGGAAATGACGTTGAGGATGCCATCTCCATGCATAGGACTCTTCAAGGAAAGAAAATGTCTCTAGCATCCCCGTCTTACTTCTGGCAAAGGAGAAAAGCATGAAGTATCTGAGGCAGGGGACTTTGGGGTGGGGAAAAAAAAAAAAAAGAAAAAAAAAAAAAGCAAGAGCTGAACAGTTTGCAACAGTTGAATGCTAAGTTGGATAATCAGGTTTGATCCCTTCATGGTGCAGTGATTTTCAACTCAAAATTCACAATAACCAGAACAAATCACTGTTACATGTATACAGTTTACAGGCAGAGATCACATGCTCCTCATATTCTACGTAACCAACGGCATTCCCTGGGATCAGATGTTCAGAAGCTTCATAGTTGCAAATAAAGTTAATAGGAGCCGCAGTTTTCAAACACAACTGTTACTACATAATGCTAGGCACCCTGAAAAGTGAAGCAGTACCATCCAAGGACGCTAAACCTTAGTTTATCTACATATACTCAAAGATATCCAAATTAAGGCTGCATAATCAACCTTAATTCTGGTATTTCTTTTCCTTAGTGCTTGACATTATAACCTTAATAATCAAACAACTTCTGCAGATGAACAGTTGATCCAAGTCCTCTGGCCCTACTCAGCTGTTTTATTCTGGTCACATAGAGCACTTCAGTAAACCAAATCACTTCAGTAAGCCACATCAGTGAAACAGGTACAACATAAAATACATGCAGTTCAGTGCTGCATAGGAAGTACTCTGTGTTCCAGATATAATTTTCGCTATATTTGTAAAAATAAAATTATGCTTTAAGATTTAATGGAAGTAATTATTTTGCTTTAAAAATGAAATTTGTCACAAATATTTTGTAGGCTAATACTCTTTTAATGCATATGTGCATGGGCATGTATAGTCTGGATTTACATGGATACAACTCTATACAGAATCTTTCCCTGTTTATCTAACTGGATAATGTGTTCCGCCTTATCTTTTTTAGGAGAATAAATGCAATATGGAAAGTAAGACACCTAACTTAAAAAAAAAAAAGGCTCAAGATAAACCCTTCCATTTCCTGAAGCCATGAACAAAGTTATTCTAAGCCTTATACAGAAATGCTACAGCTCCTAATTACACTTTGAAGCACCTTGCACACAAACACACCCCGTTTTTAAAAAGATGTTTGAAATATTAAAAAAGAAAAGAGCCAGGGATAAGTTAATAAACCATGCAAATAAAATTATTTTGATGTAAAGCTAGAAAACAGATAGTATGATGACACATGAAGGCAATCCTACCTGTCAGGAGTTGCAACGAAGTAGGCAAATGGACCAGGAATGATAAGACTGTGCTAAAGGCCAGAGGAAAAAACAATGCTAAAGAAGAAATAGCTTCAACTTATTAGTGCTCATTCCTTCTATAAGTAGGCAACCAAGAAGCAGTAGCAGCAGCAGCACTCCATACCTGCTGAAGTACAGCTTGGCTGGAGCACATGGCAAATAGCCGGCATAGCTGAGTCAAGGGAAAGAATGCAAAGTCATGGGTGGGAGGTGCGGAGTTAACAGTATACTAAAAGAGGCCAAGGTGCAAGACCAAGGCAGTGGAAGAAAGACGTCCACAAAATCCATGAAGCATGAGAAAGGAAAAGGCCCAGAGTTCAAGAACACTGTACAGATGTAGATAATGAGAGCAAACATGACACATGACTAAGGAAGCCGACTTGCAATGGTGATGAAAGCAGCTGTTCTTACCCACAGTATATTTTTCTTGTGAATATTTTAAAAATGGTTCATCCATATGCGTGTCGCTCTCAGTTACTGAGCAATTGTCCAATGATCCAACTACTTATGTAGCTGAAAAGTACTTTTAATTTCCTTCAAACAGCCACCACAGCTGTTCCAAAGCACATCCTACAGTCAAGCAACGTTGTTGCTGTACCCGTGGATTACAGTTCATTCCTACCAACTCCCATGAAGTAATCCAGAAGGCATTCAAACACCAGTGTTAGAATAGGCAAAAATATTTAGCAGGTGAGCAGAATTAATGATCTTCTACCCAGGATAGAAAAGTATGCATTGTGTATGCATACATATAAGTAATTTGGTTCTACATGCACCAACTTCACTCCTTCCTCATCCAGCGAAAGAAAGACTTACATTTTGACTTTAAATTCACTTGAAGAAACATTGATCATCTTGCCCTGTTTTCTACCTTACTATTAGGCAGCTTGACAATCAGTCCTTTTATTTCTTCCAATGGAAAACAGAACCCCAATTTATTGGGTTAGGTTCACCAGAGGACACAGAACAGTTCCGTGATCTAGAATGATTACACTGCTTTCATGCGTATAATCTAATTATAACATAAAGAGTATTTGCCGTTTCAGTTCATCAGTAAAAATTATTACAATTCTGTATATTTAAGACACTTGAGGATATACAGTAATTTTTTTTAAACTGCAGTTTATTCCTTTATTCTTTGGCTAATTTATTGGTTTAAGTTTCATGGGACCTTTAATTTCTAATGAGCTACAATAGGTCAGAGTAAAATGAGAATTTTTATGACCAAAAGCATTCAGAATTGAATACACAATTTGATTTTCGTATTTCAAAAAGGCATTTTATTTGCTTACAATTTCATCCTGTCTAGTTGCAGGCTGTTACATGCACTTTGGCGGTGTGACCATAAACTGAAAAGGTTAACAACAGAACCAACTTTTCCAACCGATCTTTTTACTTGCATTGTCCCCCTACCATAACTATGTTTAAAGTAAAGTAGTTGGGATGAGCAACGGAAACAATCTCATTCACGTGTTGTGAATTAAATGAGAGAAACAACTTATGCAAGATTCAATTACTTTATTCAAAATGTCCTCTTGGACCACACACAACCGATGAAATAACAGAGAATTGAAGAAATACAATTCTTTAACCTTTACACAGAAATTAAGTTTATTTATAGTCTGCCCTTGATTTTCGTAACAAAGGTTCTCATAATAATACATGCATTGCTTGTTTAGTTATCCCTGTAAAACATGTAAAACCCTAACTCATCCCTGAGAAGACAGAGTATTTCTCCACTGCCCAATGACAAGTTTAAAAAGCGTCAGAAGCAGTACTGTCACAATAATGGCCACGTGAATTATTCCACTCACTTCTTCGAAGGGATAAATTAACCCAAGCAGACCCCCGGACTAACACACCTATGCTGCATTTTCCAGTACAGACTTCCTCAACCACCCAAAGGCCTTACTTCAGGTAAGCAGATAGAAGAAGGAGAGTACCTTCGTGATTTAGCAGAATTCTGCTGTCCTAAACCTGAAGAGCTACTGAACAGCATTTATTTATTTGAATGGGGCCATGCAGGAGAGAATCTAGGACTGCATACGTAGCCACTTCTGAAATTTGGAAAAGAGGGAACAAAGATGAACTGGGGAAATATTAAGAAAATCTTTCCTGATTGGTCCTCTGACCCTGTCTGACAGAAAATTCACAAATTTAGATCCTGACCATCTCTAGAAACCCACGGCATGGATGTGCTGCCTCGTTCCCTGCAGGTAGGTGGACAGTGCCCCAACAGTATCTCCTCCCTTCCTCCAGATGCCAGATTCTCACGTGCTTTGGAAATCCAGCACGCGAAAGGACAAGACAGAAGAAATACGCAGCTCTGCATTGCTACCCTGCATCCTGCAGTACAGCTCTGCCTTCTGCCATGACAGCCATCTCCTAGTAAAGAGCAAATTACTTTGGCTGGAAGAATTAGCACTTCCCAAGTCCTAGAAGGAAATCCAAGACACGAGGTCTCACAGAAATTGTGCTACCTTCGTCTCATGCCTTCCCTCATCTCAGGCTATTTACCTGAGCTTCTTTCATGTGCATGCCTCTTTTGCCTTCTTCAACTTTTAGTAATAAGCAAACCCCAAATCAGTAAACCAGAATATAATGGAGGAGAGATAATGAGCTCCAGAATTTCCTTTTCCAAGGAGCCAAAATTCCTGGTCTCGCCCTTCCGGTAGCAAATGAGATTCTTGCTGGAGGATGTCCTGCCTCAAATCAGGTGGGTTTTTTGAGGTTTCATCTCTTGATTCCCTTCCAAATAGAATCAAATTTCAAGACAGGCTACACTAGACAATAAACTCTGACAGACTTCCATGATTTAAGTTTAGTAATCCTTCTCCTCCCTGCTTTTCTCTTGGCTGGGTTTTTACATATAGCCAAGAGGAAAAATCCTGCTCACCATCAACAACAGGGAAGCCAGGAGAGGATATATGCCTACCACAGGTATGTGTTATTCTGCAAGCTGCTTTATGGAATACCAGTATCTGTTATCACTAACAACTTTCTCCCCTTCACCTTTGGAAAAAAAAAAAAAAAAGGAGCAAACAACCATATACTGAACAAGGGAAGTACAATATGCACATCAGAGAAAGCATGTCTTACGACTTCAGATGTTCCACTACTGTAAACTCTTTGAAAAATGCCTGAAGAAACCTGTCTGCAGGGTAAGCAGCCTTCAGCGAAAGCAGATTCACTTCTTCCAGTATCCCCCATTGTGGGGGGAATTTGAAAAAAGCATACATGTTGTCCTCACATAACAGGAAATGATCAGATAATAAAATTAATACTGTAGCATATAAAAGACTGAACAAAAACACCACCACCACCACTTTCTACTCAGCAAAAGAACATTCCCACACAGGAGAAGGAGACAGCACAATAAATTTGACTTTACATAATGACTTGGATATGCAAAGAATTTCAAAAGCACTGAACAATTTGGAGTAGCCATGATGTGCTCAACACTAGCTCACACAAGACTTGATCCAAAACCACTAAAAATCAATGGAAGATTTTCCATCGACTCTAGCAGACTTTGGTTTGAGCCCTTTCAGCTCTGAACATCAGAGTCCGCACAGTTAAAAGCCGATGCAAACCACAGCTAAATCCTCCCTCTTCCAACATGGAGCCATAGGACATTTAAATTTCCTCAGGACCATCCAGCAGCAGCGCCCTCGGYTTCACAACTGGTACGTCAGGACTAGATTATTCCATCATTAGCAAGTAACAATGGAACACACCAGCTCATCCAAAGGTCACCAATTGAAATAAATTGAAGGAAGGCTGAGACTAATTTAAGGGTCCCAGGACTAATATGAAGGGTGATTTTGAGCCAGTTAGTAGAAAAGAAAAAAAAAAAAGTCTTGTGAGGAAGGAAGTAGGCATATCCAGTTTCACAAAAGTTTTGTTGTTATTGTGCCTTGAACAGCTGYTCTATGAGAAAATGAAGGGCTATACTTTCCAGTGACTTAGTCCAGCTTCTTCACTTTAAAAAAGGCTATAGATTTAAATAGTTATATTATTTACAGTCCAAAGTAAGGGAAAGAACTCAAGCCTCTCATTGTGAGGCAAATACTGCTAACTAATGCAATTGCATTGACTACAATAAAGTCTCTTGAAAATTACCTTTTTACTACAGAAATTTCTTATAAAGAACAAACCCTTTGCTCTGTTTTGTTTTTTGGGTTTTTTTTTTTCCTCAAATGTCTATGCAGAAGTTGGAGCTGGGAAAACAGGAACCAGAAAATCTAGTAAATTGTCTCAACACACAAGTAGTACTGAACTGTAAAAGGAAAACAAATAGTTTTATAAAAAGATCCACAGTCTATCAATTATGCAAACATATATTTACAACAGACTAAGTTTTGTAAATAAAAGCTAAATATATTACTGTAACTAGCAGATGGCTCAGTTTGATTGTATGAATTTTGTGTTAAGTTAAAATAATAAAAGGAGCATGCATATACTGCTGAAAAAAGTCTCATTCGCCCTCCTGAGTCAGAGCTGGTATCTACTACAGCATTTTTAACCTGCGCTTCTCCTTCCACCGCCTGGATCACAGGAGTGCAAACAAGGTTTCTGGGGACACGGATCTGTCGGGCTCCTGCCACTCACCAGAACAGGTGCGATCGTTTCTACCGGCAAATGGCTTCTCAAGGCTGACAATTTTCCCTTTTCCTTTTTACTGATACGCTGCTTGATCAATCCACCCACAGCAGCTTTCAAGCCTTCCTCTTCTATATTTAGTTAACAATTAACACATTTGGCTTTTTAACTTCACGGATTTCTGTTGTTGTTGTTGTTGCTTTAGAAAGTCAAATAAAACTTCAATGGATAAACTCTTAACGGGGAAATACCACCTATGCTGCAAACATAAATAAATAAGGAAACGCCGGCAGACGCGCACACCGCCGGCTCCCCCCTCCACCTCCCCGGCACCGCCGACCCCCGCGGTGATGAATACCGGCGGGTGCCGCGGCTGCCCTCCCTGCCCTCCCCGCCGGGCCGGGCCGGGCCGCCGCTCGACCCCCGCCGCCCCCGGATGCTGCTGCGGGCGGGCGGGCGGGCGGGCGGCCGGCGCCCCGACGGATCTCTCTCTCCGACAGCGTTTGCGCGCCGCTGCCGCCGCTCTCCCCGCCGCTGACGGCTAAATATAGTGAGCGGCCGGGGAGCGCGGCGTGCCTCCCCCGCGCCCGCCCCGCAGCCCCCCCGGGACGGGGGAACGGCCACGACGGGGGGCAGCGCGGCGTGCCCCAGGGGCGTCCCAGGACGCCAACCTGCGGAGCCGGCACCCCCTGCCCGCCGCCGGAGCGCCCGCCCACGCCTGCGGCCGGGGCGCGCTGCCCCCCCGCGCCGAGCGGCAGCCCGAGTGACTTACCGGCAGAGCGGAGCGGCCCGCCTGCCCCGCGCCCCTCGCCGCCCGCCCGGGCGCGGCGCGGTGCCTCTCGCCGCGTCCCTCCCGCCAGCCGCCGTCTGGCTGCGGACGTGACCTGGATTCCCCCCCGCCTGCGCCGCCGCCGCCTCCCGCGGGGCCGCGCACACGCCGCGCCGCGCTGTGCCCCGCCCGCCCCGCCGCCGCTCACCTCCGGCCGCGGCGACCCGCCTCGCTTCGCCTCGCCTCGCCTCCGCGCCTCCTCGCCGCCCTGAGCGACGCGCGGCGGAGCGGAGCGCAGTGTTACGCAACGCGCCCCGCGGCCCCTCCGCGCCGCGGAGAGGGGCGCCGGGAGGCGGGCGCGGGGCGGAGGGAAACCGCGGCGGAGCCGGAGCCGGAGCCGGAGCCGGAGCCGAAACCGCCCCCGGCGGCCACTTGTAGCGCCGCTGGGGCTGGCGCCCGCAGGCGGCCGGGATCCCCCCGGCTGCGCGGCGGCACGGCGGGAGGCGCCCGGGCAGGGCGGGCCCCGGGGCGCCGCCGCGTCACCCCTTCTCCTCAAGGGCCCGGGCGGCGGGGTGCGGGGACGGGGCTGCGGTGGGAGCCGCGGCTCTTTTCTGCCACGGAAGTTAAAATCCCGCGGCGATAACGCCGCAACATGCGGCCGTGGATCGCCCTGACAGAGGGGCACGGGCACGGGCAGAGGAGGGGGAGGAGGAGGAGGAGGAGGAGGAGGAGGAGGAGGAGGACTCCCCCGTGGTCAGAGGCTGAGGGCAGCGGCCTCCGTTAGCAACTTTGCCGCAGGCACAGAGGCCGTGCCTCAGCCTCTGGAAGCAGGCACCCAGGCCAGCCGCGGCTTTGCGCAAACACACAGTCAAAGGGCTTTTTGATTGCACCTTCGCATCCTGCCGGGCTGTCCCGGTTATTTACCGCGTGCCTTTCCCAGAGAGGCTTTGACAGGCGCCCCGCGCCACGACCTCCATCCCAGGGGTGCAGGCAGCCCCAGTAGGCACAGGCGCCTGGAGGTCCCATCTCTGCAGGGATGCCCAGCGGGGACCCTCCCCTTGCCCCTGCATCTCTGGGTTTGGGGAACCAGCCCAGCCCTGGGGCCGGGCGTGAGGGCATGCGGGCAGGCCACCAGCCCTACAGCCAGCCAACCCACGCAGGAGTCAGCAGGGATGAGGTGGGCTGTAACCAGCACACCCACTCCAACAGGAGAACGAAGGCTGACGGGCCTCCGGCCTACAAAACTGGGGGAAACTGAGTCTCAGAAACACGATTGCTGCGCCTCAGCCCAGCGCAAATGCTGCTTCTTGCTCATAGCAAGGCAGGCAGTTTTGGGAGGCCGCACGTTCCCTGGCCTTCAGTCACGCTCGGAAGGATGTGCTAGGAAAAGGATGACGGTGCATCCCTACCACCCATCTCTAATTCATGAGACGGGGAAAGCAAGGAAGGAGAAGTACCCAGAGCCTCATTAACAGCTATCAGCTTGGGCGAGTAAGATGGCGTCTGAAGTAACAGGCGTGAAAGCAATAGCTACTTGAAAGAATAAGATCGGTTTGTTTTTCCTTAAGGAATTACAGGAATATTAAACCCTTCTTGCAGTTATAAATAATTTAATGCAAATCATTTAATCCAAACAGAATTTTTACAGGCTCATGAGGCTCACTCATTTTGCCAAGAGTGAGTCATGTACAAATAAAATGAAACCAACAAAGAAAAGAGCTCTCATACCATGTGTATGTGGGTGATCCTTTGAAAAACTTGTAATTATTTTTTTAACTCTACCACAGCCAGGAAGACAGGTTTGCGAAGCAAGAGCAAACCTTGATAACTGAGCTGTAGCCCATCAACATGTAGATTTTCCTTCACCCAGAAAGTAACACAACAGGTCCGTTGTCAGGCCGACGACAGCAACAGCGTGACTAATGTATCAGCAGCCCCTCAAAGGCCGCAGTTGCAAAACAAATTGTGTACTGATATACTAAGGAAGCAAAAGACTTTTCAAAAAAAATGAAAATAATGTTAAGTGATTAATACTTAGTAAAAGAATGCAGTAGGCAGTTAATCCCTCACTTACAGGTTAGTTAAGGACATGAGTTAAACTTCATTCTTCATTCCCCATGTCATAAATATGTGCTGCTAAACACAGAGCACAGCATGAGCCAGTGGGGTGGTGATGCACTGCTCTGAAATGACTAAAATGCAGGGACACAAAGTCATGTGACGGTGAGAATGGAAGCCTTAAAATGTGTCATCATCCTCGTCGTATGAAACCGATCCCTACGCCATTCACTGACGGCAATGGCAAATATTTGTGGATACTAGAGAGGTACGGCTTTGTAGTATACTCTGATGCCGGCTCCCCGCAGCAGACAAAGCATCATTAGGACGAGATACGTCAGAGTATCTCAAAGTGCTCCTCTACCCACCTACTTTGCATTTTAACATGAGGACAGATGCTCCCGGGTCCTCATGCGAACACAGCCTCCCTTCCACCTGCTTGGCTAGAAGATGATATTGCATATGGACTGTAAGTCCCCCGTGTGCAGAAGGACAGAAGCAGGGAAGGAATGGGGGGGGAACTCAACAGCATTTCAGTAACAAGTCAAGGGGTTGGACTTAGGGCAACACAGCTGCTCAGGTCCAGCGTGTGGTGTGGACACCAGTGGAGCAGAGGGCCCCAGATTTAGGCAATCCAGGACCCTAAGCCCTCTCTGACTTTTTCACTATCAATGGCCCCCGCCAGTACGTGAAATGCCAGTCCTGCCTGGCAGAAAGAGAGGTCCTCTTGTTCCCTTCAGGAGTTTGAGGGAACCTCTGCTTGCCTTGTTGCTACCAGGGATGTGCTGTGTCTACCATGCGTTCACATAAATGCTTTTCTTATGCAGAAACCATGAGACGAGGGTTCAGTACAACTGCAGGGCATGTAGAAGAGCCTCTGAAACCCTGCACTAGCTGTACTGCCTCACCTGGAGCGGGCACTAAAGAGGGAGGGAGGAGTGGAGGGAGGGAGCACATAGCTTGTACAGCCAGGAAAGTAATGACGACATTTTCCCCCTCCCTGAGAACAGAAGTTCAGGTCATCTACAGGCATAAGCTCCCACTGCATCAGTTACCCACGGGCCGTGACTTTGTTCACAACTACAGGAGTCAGAAACTTCCTTCAATTAAAAAGCAATGTAACGCTGACCTCATCAAATGACCGAGAGCTGGACCAGGAGTGCATAGGATGTAATTCAGCTCTGAGATGAGCTGGAAGAGAAACTGTACATCTTTCAGGGCATAAGGCTCTTGTCAATGAAACAGTCTTTTTTCTTTCGCATTTTAACACAAAGACATAACTTCGTACCTTGGTGGATTTCAGCTTTTTATCCCTTATTACTCTCAATTTACTTTTCCTCCTAAGTATTTTTTGTCTGGCTTTCATACTTTGGGGATGGACAGGCAGGGGAGAACTTTAGTTCAGCTGGCCTTTCTAATTGTAACAGACATCTTGCATCTGCCATCAACTGGCAGATTTCCTTGTTACTGGTTCTTTTGATGGTTCCCTATGGATCTTTGGTTTTAGAATGGTTGCTTGGCAAATCAGTTCAGATACAAGTGACTTTGTGTTTTTCTCAGAAGTATTACACACCTCATCTGTTCTTTTTTGAGGAGGGGTGTTACTAATTTGTTTATACACAAGCAGGCAGATAGCACAGGCAATGAAACACGAGCTAAGGAAGCAGCTGAATCACTTGACCACCTAGCACACATTATCTGATGGACAGAGGAGCCCCTAATCACTTTCTGAAGGAAGGTCTTATGAAACATGCAGGTTTTCTTATTGTTTGTAACTTCTCAGGCCTCTTATTTCCTCAGTCTTCTGAAATAGCATGTACTACAGTGCAAGGGAAGATGGCGATTGAAGACAAAAACAGTTATGGTAAAGCAGCACCAAGTGTCAGTAGTTGAAGATCACTCTAGAGTCTGCTGATTAAATGAGAACCTCACCTTTTGGCAGACAAAGAGAATCCAAACCATTTTGTTTTAAAAACCTTACAAGGAATGTGGAAACCAGGAAGCATACATGTCCCTTTCCAATTTTTAGACTACCAGCAGTGAGCCAGCACAGCAGGAAAGCATCCTGTGTGGGTCCCTCTTTAAGCCATGGATAATCAGTGCTTATATACACAACAAAACTACCAGGTAGTACGTGAATACAATGACTTTAGATTAATTTCCATTTATTACTAATGATAGCTGAGGCCAATCGTCTCTAAATGCCATGAAAGACTTCAAAACATTTGGTGTTAACTGAAGGTATTTGGCCAACATCCTCTAGTCTTTGTCTGGGGCAAACACCCATTTCCTGCGAAAAATTGATACTAAACCACTAATACTATATACTGTTTAACTTTAATTCTTTTCCTCTTCGATTTCCATTTTACCATACAGTGTAATATATTTCTGTTTCAAGATTTCTGGGGAACCTAAAAATAACCTAACGTAATAATACTTTGTTTTTGCACAGAGATCCAATTCCATCCTGCCACCAGAATTCGAGGGGAACCACAGCGGATGTGTGAGAACAGAAGAGAAATGAATGAAAATTGAGACAAATAGGAAAGAAAAATAAATAACAAGAAGGAAAGCAAAAGAGAGAGAAACAAACCTAGAGGCACAATCTAACCTCCAATGCACAGTTCATATCAATTTTTGATCTTCCATGCAAAAACACAGCAGGGAATTTTTTTCAAGTTATGCCGGGATGCACATGGCATAAGACGTAAGTGCTCAGTCCACAAAACCAAATGAACAAGGGCAGAAAAATCTGAACTGAAAGAAAAGCAGCAAGATTACATTGCCACCAAAAATTGTTTTTAAGATCTGTGTTTCTAAATTGCAACAACAAAGTATTAGAGAAAAGAGTCTTGGCCCTCCTACACTGAAGCAGGCTTCTAGACTAAGTAGGAATTTGTGCATATTCTCCTTTTTATTGCAAAAGCTGTTTTACAAAAAAGGCTATTTGGACTGTCATCAAAGGATGATGTGGAGGTTCAAGAAAGTTCAAAACGGATCAGACAATTTATGGCCGATAAATCTATCGATGGCTAGTAAACATGATGATGCAATCCAGTGAAATCTCTGGCTCAGGAAATTCCCATAACCTCCGACTGCCAGAAGTTAGGAAATCCTACACTTGTCCTATTTCTTCCAGCCTTGCTGCGAGCGTCCTCTACTCATSAGAGTCAGTCAAAGGCAACCAGGCTAGATGGGCTACTGGAGTAAATAAAACCGGTAGTTCATACTTCTTATGCTCTGAAGAGATGATCATTCTTGTCATATTATCCTGCCAGCCGTGATGAAAATTTTTATGATCCAAATCATGGCTCCAAATCTCATAAAAATTATAGTGGGCCTAGTTTGAATTTCACAAAAATACACAAGAGAAGCAACTCCACATTAATAAATTAATGGCAAAACTAGATGACAAATGACAGGCTTCATTAGCTTGGAGCTGTAGCTTTTCCTACATAATGAGTGGGATGGACAAAGGGTGAGATGGGCACACCAGTAAGGACAGCCTGTCAGGCAAGAAGAAATCGCATTTAACTGACCTGCAGAAAGGTCTCTGGTTTGAAAGGGTGGGACAGCACCAAAGGTTTTGCACACAGTTGCCTTTCAGTGGTGGATAAGGGACATGTCTTTTAAGAAGAATCAAAGCAAGAGTGAATGCAGCTCTGACAGAAGGTAGAGTGGGAAGATGGCTAGAAGTCCTATTGAAACCAGATCCCTTGTCCCAAACCACTGCGGTTTCAGTTAAAAGATTAGGGCTTGGAAAGGCTCCTGCAGTTGGAATAATTATAACTGGGTTACTCTGAGGGAAAGCTAAAACCCACTGGGGAGAGGCTTGATTTTGGAGGCCTGACAGAAGCAAGAGCTTTGCAAGTTCTCTCATTCCTAATCTAAGACCATATGGAGCTCAACTACCAGGTGGGTGGGTATATCAATTGAGGGAACGCGCCGCTCGTCGTATTCTAAATCAACTTGTTCTTCATAAGTGAGCATTACTATGGAAAACATAGCAAGAAACATAGAGATGCCGGGAAACAACCTCCACCTCTAAGTAAAAATAACAAAAACTAGGAATTGAGATTCCACCTTTCTACTAAGCTCAGAACAGAATGCAGAAGCCTGGTATCTCTTCTCTGGAGGAGATGAGGACATCTATTCATTCCAGTAAGTGAAAACATGTAAAATAATGCACTATCATCTTTCCATTCATTCTCCATCTCTTGCTCTAGCAGTATTTTGCTAAGCTTTATTTTAGCAGGCCTAAAACATGGAGTGAATGAGATTACCATCTTCATCCTGAATCCAATCATAGCTGGATTTCTGGAATAACTCAGAGACATGCAGAGAGTTTTCACTGAAGTATTTTGGTTCCTAAGTTCTCTTCAAAGGTATGGAAGAGAAATATTACCATGGTGCTAGCAGAAATGCTATAATGATATAGCACTATAATTCTGTTATTTTAGAATGGCTGTTGCTGTTTTTTGCTCCAAGTGTAGCACATAGTGCAGTGTATATACCTGCTCAGTGTAATATGTAGCGATGGTACAGTTCCAACAGTCATATTTCAGTAAATGCCAATTTAAACACAATTTGCCTGACATAAAAGAGGAAAGCGTCTTCTGAGTGTGATTATGGGCTTCATGTTGTGATACTTATGCTAATAGTGTCTGAAAAAAGCAGCAGTTCCTTCCCCTAGAAAACCTGATCTGCCAGGAGTTGCAGAAGATGCTTTGGAGGCCAGCTTGAAAAATCTCTGTAGGACCTGCCAAATTTAGTTAGAACTCTGGCTTTTCAAGTGACCTTACCCAGTATAAACATGCTGCAGCAGAGTGGCAGTGTTACCCACTGTGCATAAATCTTTGCAGAGGGAAGTACTTCAGTAAAAGCTCTTGCTTGACTTCTAAAGAGTAAGTATAGCAAGTCATAGCATAGCACTAAGCAGTGCTATACTTTTTTATAGTTACCTGGTCAGCCAAAACCCAGTAACATGAAAATTAAAAAGCTAATTACAACCCAAATGCAATGACAAGTATTATGGAAACACCTACAGATCCTACCTGGTGCACTCAGACCCACGGCTATGAACTCCTGGAACAGATTAGAAACTGGCACGACCGTAATAGCTGGCTATCTCGTTTCTTTAGGATACATCTGAATGAGCAAAACATGAACAAACAAGCAATGGATGAGACAGATAACTAGCTAATTCCAACATGCAGGAACCTCCTGTTTGTTAACTTATCCACTCTAGTCAGCCCTTGTGACTATAGGAAAAACGATCCGCCAAAGCTATATTCATGTACAAGGACAATAAACAAATTAGAAACACACAGAGACAGGCTGAACAACTTGCACGTTGTTTTCAAATTATCTTTATAAAAAGAAGAACCTGGGGAGGAGCTGGGGCTGATTAGAAACTGATGATGGCATACACTGCCTGCTTTTCCTCCCTCCAAACATATCACTTCATTTCTTTCAATTCACTAGGTCTTCAGATACACCAAGAGCAGTTACTTGTTCTTTCTAAAGACTTTTTAGAAAGCTGGCACTTACACTTTAGCACCGTGAAGAGGAAATAAACCTTTGAAGAAATCTTACCTGTTGGAACCACTTTTTAATGGTCTAATGATTTTTTAAAAACAACAACTTGACTTTTGCCCAAAATGTCATTACAAAACAGAATGAAAGTGCTTCTCCACCCTGACCACAGAATTCCCAATACAACATGATTATCACCTGAAGGGAGGAGATTCTCTAGAAAAAATGTGTATTTACTGTTCATTACAGTACCATGTTTCATCATTCAATATTGAAAATGCCCATTAATAAAATAGCAGTCATTGGTTTTATAACAATTCCAGTTCAAAATCTTCTTTTTGGAACTCTAATTGATCCTCCAAATGAGCTTTATTAATCATTGATGAAAAACTGGCAAAAGCCTACCCCGTACTTTGGCAACCTTTCAAAATGTCCAATTAGGTCAAATCAAGAAAGCCCTAGAAACCAATTACAGCAGCACTTCTAAGCCAAAAAAACCTCATTGTACTCTGAAACAACTGCAACATTATAGGAAAAAAAACCAAACCAAAACCCTCAATCACGATCTGGTTATGCACCTGAAATACCACCTCCATAGAAACGTGCCAAACAGCCACTCCTTGAACCACATCAATTAATGATATTTGCCCACAGATTTTCTTTATCAGTGTCATAAATGTCACCAAGCAGTTCACCATAAGGAACAGCGCCAGCCAGTTCCTTAATCTGTCAAGCGAACACTCATTCTCCTTCAGCATTTTTCTATACATCTCATCTTCAGTGCTCTAATTTCACGTGTATACAAAGTCTTCACCTTTTTATGAGTTTCATGTGTTCTGTATCTCACCTGCATGTTTGTACATTAACAAGTATGTTGACAATGTGATAAAAATAATCTTGGCGGCAAGAACAATAGCAACCTTTATCTRACTTCTCAAGAATGTGATCTTTGCTTCTGCAGTACTACTGCACGTACAGCCATAGGTGCTGGTGGGCTGTTTGAGGTGTGTGTTGCTGCCAATCCTAATCCCACCACCCACAGTTAAGAATTAATTAGGACTTGAAGATGCCAGAGGGAGGCAAACCAAACAAAAATAGCATTTTAATTAACTGTAAACAATAATTAAAATTCTGCATTACRTTTAGCATTTGCACATTTCTAGACTTACTGCAGTGACTCTGAACCTAATGAGCTCATCCGACTAAATCCCAGAGGACTGGACAGATCTCAGATCCTAAGTACATCTCCTGTCGTATCTCAAAATGGTAAATGATTCATGCATCCTTATTGTGAAGACCAATAATTAAAAATAAAAAAAAACCACTGTAAATGAACCAAAATCCATATACCCTGGCCAGACTAAAGGAGAACAAAATGTGCACACATATAATAAGTAGGTTTTGAGTTTCCTATTCCAGATGTACACTTGTTCTGCAATTTGATAACACAATGGTCCCCACTTTACTATACTTAGTTATTTAGTTGGTTATTTTATTATTTATTTATTTACTTATTTACAGTTCCCTTTTACATTTTTTATTAACCTTTTTTTATTAACCTGCCATTATACTAACAAAAGTAAGAAGGTGGTGTTATACAACATACTTTTGCCAAAGTCACRAAAGTTATTTCCAACGTTTTCCACTCTGATGCCCTTTGAATTACAATGTTGAGACACAGAACCCTCCAAGTTTCTTCCTTTCTATTTTAGTTACTCAGTTTTCTCTGCCATTCGATCTTCAGCTGGCTAGTTTACAAATTGGATCTCATAAGTTCATCTCAACACAAAGTATTACATTCCCTCAGCTCATGCTTGAAATAGTCACCTGTCATTCAGAAGTCAAACCTCTTAACAAAAATCTCCTTACCTTCACCAAGAGGACAGGTAAACTTCCTGAAGTTTTACTTTACCATGAGCTTGATCAAGGGTAACCACCAGGACCTAGCCATACAGAAGTTAAGTCAAGGGTTTCTCTTGCGCCCATCTCTAGAAACCTGAAGGAAAACATCTGTCTGAAGTAACCACGTGGCTTTTGTATTCTGTCATTTTCCACAAATGGCTAGACCGAACCGCTTAACATTTATTAACTACAGCTAAAACTTTAATTCACAAAAGAAAGATAACCAAATTCATGATACCATTTATATAATGCACTCAACATTACAGCCCCCAATATCTCATTTGAATTACAGCCACTACATGGCAGACAATTGCAATGTTTTAGCTAATATGTTGAAAGCTTTGCATGGATCCTTTTCTTCCTCCCATTATTTGTTTACTAATCCATTAATATAAAAATCAGGAAATGTCTGGAAGATCCTGCACCGCTCTAGCCCTCTTTCAGSTTGAGTTTCATAGGTTCCTCAGGTTTCATAGGTTCATAGGTTTCATGTATTCCCCCTTACATTTTGCTAAACTATTAGGTACAGAAGATTAACTGATTAGGAATGATATTACCATAGCACATTTTTTAAAATGCAAATTGAAGAATTGTAACGGAAGTATTAAGAACTTCATAAAACAGTAAAAACAGACTGCTATGTATTCAGGAAGCCAAGGTCAGACCTAAGTGTAAGGTCTATGTCAGGATGTGTCCTAATGTAAGGATATCTTTTGTTAGAATGACTACCATTATTTATGACTGATCGCAAATGTGGCTGAATTGCTTTGTCGACCTGGAAAGGTCAGGAAGTTTACTCCATACATATTGGTTTTCCTCTCATTTTATTTATGTCACGCCTTTTCTTTAACCGTCTATACTCTCGTAACTGCACCACTTCGCTACATTTGTCTTTCTACAAAAGCCTTCCTTGCGTTTTCCTTTTTATTCATGGTGGGGGTTTTTTCTGTTATGGTGGCAAACACCCCATTAAAAGTGCTACTACATTTCCTTTGGGTGGATGAAAAACCAGTAATTGCCCCCCTTTCTTTATATGAAATGCTGTTTTGCCATGGCCTGGAAGGCCCAGCTTGGTACAAGATAGCTACAGGCTGCTCCCTTGTCTGAGGGACATCCTGTAACAGACCATGCCTCATAGTCACGTACGTGCTGCTGTTCAAGAGCTGCTGAACCTCAGCCCTTATCACAGTTTCTCCTTCTGGTTGGTAATACTTTCCAGGAAATCACCTCAGTGTCTTTTGTCTTTCTTTCAGATGTRTATAGAATCTCTGTTTCCGATAAGTACCCTTGGTTTGCAGTGCCCCGTAAGGGAGTTTCAGTTCTTCCTCCTTAACCTTTTTGGCCTTCCCTCTGACATCSCACAGTTGGGGCAGATAACACCATTCTGTATCAGCTGTTTTCCTGCTTAGTCCTTTTCCCTTTCCTGGAAAAGCAGCCCTTAGCACATTCAAGAATTTCTCAGGTTTCTCCAGTGCATCTTCATTTGCCCAGAAAATCAAACAGTAAGACCTCAGGGTTTGGGGTTCTAGTTTTATCTGCCATTCACATAGCAAAACTAGCCCACAGTTCCCTAGGACAGAAGTTTTGCATCCCTCCCTCCCAGATGAAAGTCTCAGGAAGATCTGTAGCAGTTCAGCTACCTACTTATGCTCTGTTTCCTGCTCTCTTTTCCTAATCCTTTTCTACAACTTTTCTACAAGCTACCTCTCTTTTTCTGCCTTAGGCTGGTTGGTCTCCAGATCTCAACAATTCAGGTGATGAAAATAAACTGATCTACCTCATCTCTTTCATCTCAGCCGCTTTCTGAGTAATACTAACCTGTGTCTTTTTTGTTTGACTCTTCTAAGCTGGTCAGCTAACTCCAATATTACCTTCTGAAAATGTTTATTTTACCTGGAGCACTTCAACTTCTTTTTAATAAGAGGTTTCCATCATTATCAAAGACAGTTCTTTGGATTTCACTTTTTCCCCCAGCCTTTTTTCTCAAAACTTTTCCATTTCAGCTTTTTCCATGAAAACAAAGCATTGTTGTATTAGCAGGCTCCCTTTCTTTCTTTCTGCTAGGCCTCATTTTTTAAGAGATTTCCTTTTTAAATCTGAGACAATATGTCTTTCTTCATTTCCCTAATAAATCCTGATACCATTTCCCAAGCCTTTTCTACTAACAATGCCTTCTCATTTATCCTGTTCAAGTGTTATCTCAACTGCTCAGTATAAGTTTATATTAGAAGCTGTATATTTTCATTTTATGTTTAT
This sequence comes from Phoebastria nigripes, assembly GCA_035582835.1. Classification (NCBI taxonomy): domain Eukaryota; kingdom Metazoa; phylum Chordata; class Aves; order Procellariiformes; family Diomedeidae; genus Phoebastria; species Phoebastria nigripes. The sequence continues at coordinate 624,683 of JAYKAV010002867.1, read as the reverse complement.
CGATTCAATGAAAAAGACCAAGACCTTAAACTTTTGCAGACCAACATGCTGTTGCGCTTTGAATTCTTAACCAAGTCTTAACTCCTTTTGGAAATCTTGCTTGTATAGATAGCCTCTACTAACTTTTTTTAATGATACACAGTATCTTTCTGCTTTCCTTTGCAACTGGTTTAGTGCCTCAGTCCCCTGCAGTATTTTCTTTCAGGTATAGTTTCTGGGAAAAAAATCTTTAAGATGTGAAAGAGCTGTGATTTGACTATCCTATAGATATGTTCTGCAGTACTTTCTTTTCATTGAGGCTCTTTCTGCTTTTCACTGCCTCCTGATTGCTCCAGAGCACAACTGATCCACGCTGCACGACCTAGCAGAGCATCCTTCTGGGATGACAGTGGTCACCTCACAACATATGGCAATATTTGGACTCAGGAAAGCCCCAATTTCCTCACCAGAACACTGCTTTTCTGGTCATATGGTTTGAGCACAAGTTACAGGGACATTTCTTTTTTTGCCCAGAGGTGCCTTCCTAGTCTAATAATAATAAATTAATCTCAGTTCTTTATCACAGCCTTAGTAAGCGAGAGCTAATCCTGCCTTCCTTGCAGCTGATGCTATTTTGCCACTGTTTTGGTAAGAGGAAGCTCTGCCCCTAACGGAGGAAGATTGTGCTATGACAGAGWTGCAAGACAGAGAGCCAGGACATGCAGGCTCTTCTTCTCAGCTCTGCCACCTGTTGCTGTGGGACTTAGGATAAGTTACTCCATATTCCTCTGTCTTGCATTCTCCATAATGTGTATTCTGTATTAGTTTGTTTACATCTCTCCTGCAGAAGCATCCCACAGAACACACTATGCAACTGCATGTTTTTTCCATGAGGTATTGAGTTCACTCGACTAGGAGGCCAGTGGTGGCTACTTTTTAAAAAATATTGGTTAATTATCCTTCATAGTCACAAGTATGATTAACAAACAGTGTTACTACATTCACTGAGAGGTTCTTACAAGTTTTGTCTCGTCAGCTGGTCACAGACTACGGTCTGGAATGATAACCCTACACTGACATTGCCATCTGTGACCTGAACTCCCCAGCGTTTCTCAGCCATCTCCCATGCTACCACCCCAGCTGCACTCAGCGCTCCCACTCGTGCCGCGCAGGGCAAGCAGCGTGAAGCCCCTGGGATGCTGCCCGGCCCCTCTTGCAAAGTCTCTGCAACTCCCAGGGGTGGGGGAAAGGGATGAACTCTGCAGAAGCAACAAACACGACGTAGCCCTTCCTGAAGCCTATTTTCTTCCCGTGTGACGAGTAAATACATCTGGTAAACCGAAGGGCCGGGGGACACTGAATAGTTGAGGCTGCCCTTGCAGCTCCAGCCCAATCCTCGCACCCGCGGTCAGCGCGGGGAGCCCCGGGGCCAGGAGGGGAGCCCCAGCACGGCTGGGAACGGGAGGGAGCAGCATTGCCCGGGCGGCAGCACACCGCGGCCTCCCCGCCCCGGCAGCAGGCCGGGCCCCGGGCTGCGGGGGCGGCCGGCGGCGCCGCTCCCGCCCGGGCGCCTCCATCCCCCGGCGGCGCGCAGCCGCCCCAGCCGAGCGCCGGCACAGGAGAGCAGCCCCGGACCCCCGCCCGGCCCGCCTGCGGAACCCCCGCTCGGGCTTCCCGCCCCACCCCGCCGCCGCTCCGGCCCCGTCGGCCTGGGGGGCTCCCCCCGGCCTCGCCGCCGCGGCCGGGGGCCGGCGGGGAGAGCGTGCCGGGCGGCCGCCGGGGGAGCGGGGAGGGACGCGGGGAGTCTCACCTGCCACAGGCGAGCGCCGAGCGGGAGGCGCCGGGGCGGCTGCGGCGCTTCCTGAGGCGGGAGGC
>JAYKAV010002867.1:589369-622599 GCA_035582835.1 Phoebastria nigripes | reverse complement strand
CGGCCCGGCCCGGCCCGAGGGGAGCCCCGCTGCGCGCCGCCGCTCACCCCTCGGCGCGGAGCCCCCTCCGCCGCACAGCTGCCCTCCCGGGGGGCAGTCCGGGGGGGACATGCCAGCGGAGGCGGGCACCCCCGTCGGGTGAAGCAGCCCCRGGGGGCGCAGGGGAAGCGCGCTCCGTCCGCGCTCCGCAATCCGTGCGAAGCGCTAAACCCAGGGGCCGAGGAAGCGATCCTCCCGCAGGCGCCGGGGCCAGCGGAGAGGCCCGGACCTCCGCGCTCTCCCGGCTCCTGCCGCCTCACGCCTCTCCTGGGCGCTTCTGCCGGCCTGGCCGGGGACGGTGCCCGCAGCGTCCCCGTCCCTCTGCGGAGAAAGGCCCCGCCGCCCGGCCCCGCCGCCCCGCGCCGCAGCACCGCGCCAGCTCGCTGCCGGAACGCTTTCTTCACGGCCAAAACTGCTAGCAAATTAGTTGTGTTAAACGAGAGCTCGAACCATGCAGGAAGTTCTGTGGTTATTAACGAAATGCCAAACCAGCGCTCAAGGCTATTGCTGCTCGACTCTGAGCCCGGCTCTGCAGAATCATCTGAGCAGGACAGCACGGTTGCACAAGATTAGCTGGCTGCGCTCGGGCTCAGTCTCGTTGGAGGTAGTTCTGCAAACAGCTAGTGGACACTGAACACCGTGTTCCTTCCAGATTGCAAAGAAGTTTGTTTGTTGGGGTTTTTTTTTCCTTCGCACCGCTGTTCGCCAGTGGCCAGGTGTGGAGGCTGATCTATGGAGCAGCCAAAATATATGCCAGTTTGGCTTACAGGATTTAATTGGTTTACTGCTTTCTGTTTCAGCTTCTTTACCAGTATTTTTTACATGTAATAAGGAATAAAAAGAAAGAAAAAGAGACAAGGACAAAGCATAGTTTAGCTATCACAGTGCTGCCTGCATTAGAAATGTATAAATAAGGTAAGCACCTACATGACTCCTACTAAGGGATGTGATTAATGTGTCTAGACAGCCTCATAATATCACAGCTGAGACAGAAGTGCAGTTCAACGGCAGTAAAAGGATTAAAGCTCCATCCCAGTTAGCATTTAAACTTCTTGAACACTGGTCCTCTATAACGTGATTCTGCTCCGAAAATGTGATACCATGCGCTTACTGTGTCTCAGTGCTTTCTGCATCATGGGCTCAGTTTACATGTAAAAGATGTTGCCACTGAATTACAATCCTGCAAAGCCAACTGAGATCTTTTCTTCAACTAATAGAGTAATTACTTAAGTACAGTACACTATAATAGATTGAAAGTTTAACTTCTCCTATACACAGCGTAATACCTTCAAGTCTTCATTACAATTACAGGAAAAAAAGATTAATCTTCATAATCCAACTAAAACATGTTATGTATTTTAAATTAAAATTAATTTAGTTATGTAGCTTAACAAATGACAGCAAAACTGAACAAACATGAACTGGCCGGAGCAGGAAATAGTGCAGGCAGGCAAACAAGCTTCTCTATTCAGATCATCTAATACTTTGGCCCTGGCTCCTGGCAGCACATTGCAGAGGGTCTCCTCAAGTCATGCTTGTGGATCTATCAAATTAGGAACCCACCGTAGTAAACAGTTGTCTAGAAAAGTTTCGATGTATTCTAGAAACACTAGGGAGGACCGTTCCTGCTCCAGAGAAAAAAAGTACATGCTTTAAAATAGCTAGGGGTAATGAACTGAATTACATTCATTCATTTTTATACAAACTTACAGTTTTTCAGCTAGCACAAATACATAAGGTGTTATTGAACCACCTTTGTCCCTTAAGTCCAGTTGCTCCGTGTAGAAGGAGGAGGTCTGTAGACTAGGCCTATAATAAGCCAGCAAAAGATCTGATGAGGCTGCACTGTTACACGACAAAAGATTAGGGGAGTGATGACGATAAAATCAAAAAATCACTGACAAAAGAGCAAGGTGAAGGCAAGTAAGGACATAAACTTCAGCTTAACGTAGCAGGGCAAGGGAAGCCAGTTGAATGCTCAATAGGGGTGATGTAGCCAGGAGCACAGGGAAGGATGGTGACCATCAGGAAAGAAGAGTGTCTTCAAGACCTTTCTTGAGGTACATTTTAAGGGTAGGTTTTTTCCGTTGAATCTCCATAGTTTCATCCAGCAGCAAAAGAATATATCTAATCTATACAGGATTTTACTATTGATGCAGTTTTATTTTTTCTGTGCTAAAGGACTAGATAGGAAGACACAACTGGCTGGAACTGCAAAGAACTGGGAAGTATGTTAGAGTAGACAAGGCCCAGTGTAACAAACAACATCTGGAGTAGGGTCTGAAGCTTTGCTATTCATGCTTCCTTACAGACTGCCACACTATTTTCTATAATGAAGATTTTTTTGAAAGCATAGAAATAAAAATGACCAGAATCACCCTTCTGTATTCTCCTACAAAAAAGACATATCTTCTCTCACAGACTTTGCCCTTAAAATCTCGAGTGGAGTGAATCTACTCAAAAACTCCCAGCCACACAGTGCAGCCACACGAAGCAGCTGCYTGATGCACGCAGCCATTACTTGAGTGAACACAGCATTTTCACTCTTCCGTACAGACAGCGTGCTGTAGTGCCTATTTTGCTGTACAAACTGAAAGGAACTCACGAATGCCCTCACTTTTCATGACCTGAATTTCCTAAAAGTCCATATAAAAGATGGATACTTATTTTCCGAAGTGCTAGTTGTTCCCCGCTTTGGAAGCAGCCGTCCATGGCTCCCTCCTGCTCCGAGAGCCACCGAGCAGGCAGGGGTGGGAGGGCTGGGCGGGAGCTGTCCTTGGTCGGGGACCGCAGGCGCAGCCCTCCTGCATCCGCCGGATGGTCTCTGCAAACAGCTGATTTTGTGATCTTCGTGGTAGGGAGTCCCATAAGCCTTACCCTTCACAGTGTTCAGTGGAAGGTGTCCTTTTAGTTCTCCCTTTTTGCATATACTTCTACTTCTGAATATACTTCTACCCAGTAGATTCTTCATTTTTATTACTAACACATATCGCAGATACAGCTGTCTTCTTTTTTTGGTTGACATCTGACATAAGATACTGTTAAATTTTGGAAAATTTGTTAGCAATTCACTTATTTTAAAAAATGCTATTTTTCTAAGTTTAAGTTTTTCTGAGTGTTTTATCAGGCTTCTTAGATGACTGTCTACACTTCTGGTAGATTTCCAGCTTTCACATCCATCTGTTAAGTTGAAAATAACATGAATTGAATATTCAGTTTGTTCTTTAAGTTGTAGATTTTTAAGGACTGAATCTTATTTAAGCAGATAAATGCAGTTGCTGCCTTGCCAATTTGTGACATTATTTCCTTCTAGATATCCCCGCTGGCTTGCATATTACTGCCGAGGTATTGAGATTGACTCATCTCTTGCACTCCTTTGCCTTCTAAAGCAATGCTTGAATTTTAGGTTCCTTGTTGGAATTACTTTTTTGCATAGTGTTGTTAACCCTGTGTTTACTATCATGCTCAGTAGTCTTTTAGTTCACCTTTTCAGACAGTTCTACATGTCTGAGTGGACATTGAAGACCTAAGTCACTAGCAAAATAAAATTTCAGCATATTGCTATTGAATATAGGCTGTCTAAACCTTTCTGATAGTGAATCAGTAGCAACACCAAAGTATTTAATCATTTACACTGACATTTTTTGTTGATGGGCCTTCATATTAAAAACTTTGGCATCTCCTTGTTCAATGCAACCTTGTTCAATGTTAATCATCAAGCAGAATACTTTATCTCATTTCACTCATGCTTTATCTGTGCATGCTGCACCTGGATATAAAGCTGTGTTGATATTAATTACTTTCGTTGACATAACACATTGCTTCAAGATACAACAAAATAAATCAGGATAGAGACTGTCAAATGCTTATGTGAAATGTGTGTGGTTTATATTAGTATTTTTTTGCTATTCAGTCTTCCTCTGATGATTGTTTTTAGACTATGCTAATACACACTCTGAGAAGTTAGAGTAACAACAGATTAGTAGAAAAAATTATGCATGACAGAAACTGAACAAGGGTAATGCCCTCTCTACACTTGCAAAAAAAAAAAGCCAAAGTTTATATGGAGAAATATGCATTCTAGCTTGCTAGGTCATGCGCTGACCAGTCACTGCTGTGGCCGCCACACAACGTATACTGGAGTTAGGTTTAAACTAGTTATCTTCAAACCAGCAATGACTGTAGTGTAATGATCCTTTGAGGTGAATATCTAGTAAAACTTCATCTGGACCCGAGTTTCTGCCATGAGCTTTGCCTCAGCCAGCTCACCGTATGAAAAGATTTATCCACCAAGAAGAAATAAAGGGACAGACAAATTTTGTGCAGATCACTTCATGGACTCTCCTGGCATTGTTACTCTAAGAAGATAGGTGTAAGAGTTGAAAAATTTCAGAAAGAGAAAAGCCCTCAACTGTGCAGTGGTGCCCATCTAGTGAAGCAAACGCGGGCTGCTTGGACAGCTCCTGTCCTCACATGGCTCCCCGGTCTCTGCTTGCACATGGCCCTTCCTTTCTGCCAGCTGCAGAGCTCTGCTGTGGCCATTCCTTCTGTCTCCAGTCCGCTAACTCTCCCTCTCACCTTTCTAGTTAACTCTCTCTCTTCATCTGATCCCTGGATGAAATCTGCCAGAAGTGGTATTAGGAGACTAACTAAGCCCCTAAGTGATCTTCTGTTTGTGCACCTATAGGAAAGCATGGCTGTTCATCTTTCAAAATATGGATTTCAGAGAGTAAAGAAACATGGGCTTGTGATGTTTCTAGTAGGAACATACAAAGCGATTTCATAACTTCTTTCTGATCCAAAGCGCACTGAAAATTTCCATTGTTATAATTCTGTTAGGGGGCCTCATTGGTTTCAAATCAATATTAGACATGCAGTGGTTGAAATGGCAATTTTATTCAAGATTTCTTCTGTAGTAATATGCTGTCATACATGTTCTGAGTGCCCATATGGCAGACTTCCATATACCATCTCATTTTAAGTAGAATTTTTTTTTTTTTTTTTCTCCTTATAACTCCCTGCAGGAACAGTAAGGAGGAAAGCCTTGCAGCAGAAACTAATTCTAAGCTCTACAGTTTTGCTAGTGGGTAAGGAATCCACTTCACTTAAGAGAAGGCATCATTTGTTCGTTCACACAGGGACCCAGTAGGGAACAGAATCTTCTGTAATGGGAAGAGAGAGGGAAAGCAAGCAAGCACAGCAACTCCTTGTGTTTGGTTCTATTTTCTGCCCATGTTAAATGACCCATGTAATGAGCAAAGAATTGTTTAGATCGAGTAGTACACAAGCATGTTAGGTCAATAACTACTCTACTGCTAGCTGGCAGTCTGAACTGGCCATGAACAAAATCAGTGCTGTCATTTCACAACTTTTTTAAACCAATGCAGCTACAGATAGATTCTATCTAGAACAGATAGATTCCTTTGCTACATGACAATTAACACCAAGACCTTAAAGATGCAGAGAGGCCCGATGAGTTTTTTTTAAGAGCCCAGATGCCTCCTGGGTTGGCCAGTGGAGCACTAATGGTGAATATAAGATTCTGGCAGTAGTACTTCAAAATTATTTAAAGAAAAAAAAACAACTACTGGGGCTTCTCAAGATGTACTTTTGACTAACCTAGTTTTACATGAGTGTATTTTTTTGTCCTGCCTCTTCTACTTACTGCATTGATTTGCTGTGAGCTTTTAAATTACCTTGCAAATTCCACAGGGTGAGAGCTACGACTGGATTTGCATCACACCTAGCCCAGAAGAGAAGCTAGAACTGGAAAACAGCATTTTTACAGAGAGTGAAAAAGAAATGGAAAAAAATGTGAAAAATATGACTACTCAAATCTTTCAAACTATGATAGAGAATGGATGGGTGTCCTGACTTTTGATTGAAGTCACAGTCCACTAACCCCTGTGTTTTGAAGGATGGGTTGTAAACAGGCATCAAGGGACATGGTGACACTACTCTTATTCAATGGGAATGTGGTCTCATGAGGGAAGACACCAAGGTGATCTCAGTGTGCAAGAGATAATGTGGAGAAGAAAAGGCTTTGCTATACCACACTGTCTCTGTTCAGAACCTTCTTCTGGTTCAGGTCACCTCTCACAAAGTGTCATTTCTTGACAAATCTTACCTTTTTTTGTTGCTATTTTTATAGGCTACATGGACAATTAGTAAATGTTTCCATGGCAATTCATTGACAGTTTCTCATAGATGAAGATAGATTTTAGCGTTTGTAGACAAAGACTCTGTTCTTCCTTTCTGTTTTTAAAGTATTTTTAAGGCTAACCAAGTAGGATCATGTAGGAGTATGTTCTGTTACAGTAACAATACCACTGTGAGGATATTTAGGGAGGTCCAAGTTAAAAGTAGTCTATTAATATCTTAAACATYCATGTTAAAAACACATTCAGATGAGATCAGAGTGTATGCAAATCACTGGGTTTTCTGCTGTAGAGAGGGAAATGTCTTATGTTCTTCTTTCCTCAACTGAAGTTGCAATCAGAATAAAGCCAAGGAAAGGCTCCCCTGCCCTTGTAGAGCACCGGATTCTCACTGTACCCCGATGCCTGCAGGGACCAAATAAAACCTATGATAAGGTAACCTAATAAGGGGGCAAAACTGCACCAGCAAATAACCTTAGGTTCAGGGAGACTGTGAAACTATACATGTAATTGGCTCAGTTGTTCCAGAAAAACATTAACTGTTCATATTCTGGGAGAGGAAGGCTGACACCGGACTAACAAGAAAAACTAGCACCTCACAGGTAGTATCTTCTTGTCTGGGCCAAGATCAGATCTCTACTGGGAAAGAGGTCTGGGATGTGAAAAAAAMCACTAGACCTCTAAAATAGGGTTAAATTTTGGAGCTTCAAAGAGGATTAACAGTGTGAACCTTGGCACAATTATGGATAGACTCAACTAGTTTAAGAGCCATGGGTCAGTCATTTCATTTATTTCATTTCAGACAGCCAACATGCAGTGAGACACTGTGCAGATATATACTTAGTTCTCACTTTTGAAGTGCACTTGGACAGTCACAGGAAGTGTCTTGGAAATAAGAACTGCAGAAACAAACAAACAAACAAAGGAAAAGCACGTCAGGTTACTTAACAAGGGTCAGAAAGAAAAAGCCTGYTCATTCCTCTTCCACAGGAAAGCCACTTGAAAAGAGCATCCCTTTGTGAAGAGGAGAAAAGGAGGAACTGCTGACACTTATTGCAAAATGAAATTCTGGCTGCCTAACCTATGGCTATGCCCCCATTAGTATTTTCCCCTGTGAGCAACAGAATGAAGAGGAGCAAATAGTGGGGCGGGGGGGGGGGCATAATGAGCCATCCGAAACTCAGAATTTAAACTGAAGTTTCAATCCTATTCATAAATTATTTGACTATTGATGTCTAAAAGTATAAGGCCAGTTTACCAACTTACCTTTCTAACCATCTTATTAACTTAGCTTTCTTTTTTCATTTCTTATAAATAAGACATAACTTTTTGCAACTACTGTATATTATAAAGAGTCCTCCTTGACCTTCCTGCCAATATTCAGCATATAATCTGAAGGGAAACATAAATTCTTTCTGAACTCATGGGATGGTGTGTTTTCCAGAACTACTGCATTTTTTACAATTCAGCAGGCTCTGCAAACATCCAGAGAGTTATTCTGTCTCCCATGTCATGGGTGTGTTATACTTTTACATAAGATCAGTTCGTGCTGGCTCCATAGGCACCAGTGTTCGCTGCTTAGGGAAGCTAAAGCACAGCAGTATAAGGTGTCTCACAAGCAGCTACGTGACAGAGACTGGTGTTCCTAAAAACACTAATTTTGTTTATTCTTAAAAGTAACTTAAACACAGATGAACCATGGCACGCTTTTTAAAAATAGGATTTTTTTTTCCTCTGTGCTAGAATGACTTTTTATTAAGGTTGCAAAACTGGTGAAACCACTTCTTCTTATAGGAACTGCTGCAGTGTGTAGACTTCTGTGTAATCATGAGCGCCCACCTGAAGCTTTACACCGTAAAACTGAAGAGTCTTAGATTTGGTTGCACTGGTTTGGCTTCTCAGACCAGTTTGTTTCCTTGCTCAGAGATGAGTTTTAGAACTAAGCCTTTATATACATGTATAGATATTTATATTCCTTAAAAAAGCACGTAAAACTCCCTGAAATAAACTAAATATATATATATACACACATATATATTTGTATTTTTCATGAAAATCAAATATGTTCCATCTTCTTCCCAAAGCAGTTTACATAGTTTACAGGTGGACCTCTATATTGAGAGGGCGTTAATACTTCAACCTTCTAGAAATAGAAATGAATGGATGTTGTAGGAAAATTACTGTGGAGCAGAATATTAGGCCTCTGTGAGCATGTTAAAATAAAACTGTGTATCTACTGTCCAGCATCCTCCCATGTGTGTACCAGAAAATCTCCCTTGAAAGCTAGGTCTGCAAAACTGCATCACCGCTAGCCCAGCTTACAGTAGGAGGTACCTGTGGTTCTCTTCAGGTGATGCCAAATGGCAGCCCAGTCAGGGGCAGTGGCATGAGACTGAGCGCCAAGGGACTTAGGTAGTGTTACTAAGACTGCCACCATCTTCCTCTGTGTTCTTACACAGGCTTTTAATTCCCTTTGTTTCTTCTTTTCCCGGAGAAAGAAAGGGAAACCATTTAAAAGCAACATACAAACCCCAATGAATACTACCAGTTTAATGAATTTAGGTGCAACTTCAGTGTGGTGCTAAAATCTAATAAGCAGACAAATCAGTGGATTTAAAGAGCAACTGAATGCACTGCATTATCTGCACAGCAAAGACCACTGAAACAATTTGAATTTTCTGAACTTCAAACCTATTTATAACAAGCTCATGGTGGTGAGGAACCGAGGTAAAGTCAGTTCTGGTATCTAGTATCTCGCTACACAGTAATTAAACAAAGCCTTGTAAACAGTCTTATAAACACTTTAAAACAAAATACACATGAATAGTCATAGAACATCTGAACAGGGTGGAAACAAAAGAAATTACATAATAATTTCAACACGCAATTCTCAAATTAGATCTGCATGACACGCTGCTGTGTTTTTTTCACAGTAATAAAGGTTAGTACTGACAGCAGATGCTTTTCCTCAATACTCAAAATAGTATTATAATACACTGTTGCTGCATTTCCAAATGATTGAGGGTATTACTGAGAAGGCTGCTATAGAGAAAAGAGAAAAAGACTGAAGGAATAATATTGTTTCTATGCTATGCCATTCTGGAGGCAGCTTTTATAGTTGTGACCAAAGATACAAACAATTAGGTAGTTTCCACCATTCAATTCCTTCAACTGATGTTTATTCTAAATAAATAATACTTCAGCGTCTGTGTGTGTTTTCTTCTCAAGTGTGGGCTAAACAGAGGCGTAGTGAAAAAAATAGCTACCACATTGACTGCAACAGGCTTGAATTTCACCCAAGTGATCTTAACTGTGTGCATCTCTCTGTTTGTAAAAGCACTGCTGAAATTCCAGTTCTTTCACTTAATATTACAAGCAGAAATGTAGATAGCGGGTTAAATTTCAATCCCACTGAAGTTAGCAGCAAGCCTCCGGCTAACTTCACTTACATGTACAAAACACAAACATATGGCTGAATTAAGAACAGAGGAAAATAAGGAAGAACAGAGGAAACGCTGTCACTGGCTGAAAGCAGGGCAGGTGGGCAGTACCCAACTTTGTCCATACAGGTTTCCACTGTAATTTCATGCCAGACTGGAAGAGCTACTCCTCCTACCACCAAAAGCAATGGTTCGTACCTAACAGAGCTAGCAATTACTAGCTGCTGACATGGTGAGAGAGTAAGGAGTTGAACAGCTGAAGGATACTCAGGCAAGTACTGAAGGCTGTGGGAGACCACGAGAAGGTGAGGTGGAGAAAAACAGGGGGGGTCCTGCCTGGAACAGGACAAACTCAGAAGGACAAAGCTCAGTTGATCTCTATGTTGCTATATCTGCTTGCTGCAGCCGTGGCATTATCCATAAACCTGCCCATAGCTTTGACAGTTATGAGAAGAGCAGCCTCTTTTTCTTCTTCAGGCTTGTAAGACATGTCTTGCACATAAATATGCTAGAAGTCCAGTTAGAGAACTGGGTGGATAGTTTTTTAATATTGCTATTTTTAGACTATATATTAGAGAGAGGGCTGCTGGGGAGTTTGTTATTTTAAACAAATGGTAGATTACTTATCTCTCTTACATGCATAAAGCTGTGTCATGACTGAAAAATAAACACATGGTTGAGAGATTTCTTGAACTCCTGCATGGTGGTTAATTTTTCAACAGTTCTTTTAATGGCTTTGAGAGCATAATACAGCAGAATCCACTAAGAGTCAACTCTCACCCTCAGTTCTTCGTCACGCTGTTGGAGAAAATCCCATCTGTCTTCCAATGTTTTAATTTTTAGCTATATTCTTTCCCCATCTCTCTCCAGTCAGCTTTTGAATGAATTGCAAATTTTGGATCTGATTTTTGAAGCAGTCTACAAAAGCATTGCTTTTTTAACCATGTTTGCATAACTCCCTATCTGACTAACATGCTAAATTCCTTGTCCCAACAGACATACAAAAATGCCCCATTTTCAGTGGTGTGCTGACTGTATACTTAAGGACTGCATAAGTTTGTCTGACAGGCCACAAACAATTCCTGAACTGCCTCTTGATAACCCCTGATTTTTTTATTGTGCTGGAATGAAGCTTTTTTTTTTCCTCTCCCAGAGCAATGGAAAGGAAAAAATGTAATTGAAATAGATTGGAAGGTTTGATGTCTTAGGATTTAAAATCCAAAACCAGCTCAGTTACATGTGGCGAATCATTCTTGGTTTATGATGGGCTATGGAAGACAATAAAGTTCTCATACTGTTCCCAGTGGCCAGCTATTCATATCCCAGACCCACCAGTGTATCTGAATTACTAGCATGCTTTTTGGCAATCAGAGAAGAAAGACTGCAGGCTGAATGGGTGCCAAGATGGATGTATAATGTGGGCCAATTCTCCAGGAAAAGTCAGATCCAACCTTGCTGAGTGGGCCAGACATTCAACAGCACAGTTTGAGGAGCAGCAAGGGGGTAAGGGAGACACTGCCTGTGCCTTAGGCACAGCCTCCCATTGCTTTCTGAGGCAGGGCAGCTTCCCATAGGATCCTGCAGAAGTTTGGCAATTATTGCTGCAGCCTCAGTCCATGTGTGTTTGTATTGATTTGTTTGCATGGGGGTTTTGGGGTTTATTTTTGACTCCTGTTAGCTCCGCATAGCTAAGCGGACCAGAGGAAGTGAAATGGATTCTGTTATTTCTCTTGTACAATGTCAGAATCCATTGTGTGAGTGCAGACCTACTGAAGACAATCTGATTGCCAAGTGTTTCTGGTGGCAGAACTGGCCTGCTGATGACAACACACTGGAAAAACAAGAGAAAGAATCCAAAATGACATTCAGCTTCTAAGCAAGTTGATAGAGCCAAGTATTGGCAAGTTAATACATTAGGACTGAGAAGGGAGATAGCTTTCCTTTCCACTTGTAAATTTGATATGTTTTGTCTGGAACAAATCAGAACAATATAAAAATATAACTTGGTTATGTCATTTTTCTAGCATCATTTTTTAGAAAATAGATTTGTAATTTAGGATGCTATGTAGTGCCTGGGACAGGCTCCATCTGAAGCACCAGGAGCTTCTGATTTTTATGGGAACTAGTTGAGGATGCTGAATACACCTACTTCACCACCACCAAAAGCTCAGGAGTATGAAGTCTTATTGATCTGGTGACCTTTTGAAGCTTTATTTATTAATCTCATTATGCAGACTTGTGAGAATATGGTGGGAGAAGTTAGATGGGGAGGAAGCTTTTAGCTGTGTAGTAAATACAAACAAGAAGATAAACTTAAGCCTCTCGATGGGTCCTRCTGAGTGGGAGGGACACTGCACTACCCCTCACTAACAGAGCAGTCTGTGGTTGTTCTTGTGAACAGAAGCTTTGTGTCCAAAGGAAAACTGACTTTGAAAGCAACTAGTCAGACCCAAACAAATTATTTTAGTAAACTGAGTTGGTTTGTCCTTTGTATTCTGAGGGAAACGCATCCACAGTGACTGTTTTTCATAAACCTGTTTCTCGGTTTAAAAAAGTGTGATCCCACAAATGTTATGATTTCATCATCTTCCCTGCTAGAGTACTCTTCCGGACACTGGATCATTCTGTCTGCCAGCAGCTCAGTGAGTTGGACAAACTACTGGACAATGACCCAAAGGAGAAATTTAACCGAGTTAATAAAGACAGTGACTGAGAAGATCTGGCAATAATTTATCTGGCAAGAATGAATTAATGGAAATACAAGCTACATCATCAAGGTCTCCTGACACTATTTTTCCACTAAGAAGATACCAGAATGGTATCAGATGGAAGACAAACAAAATGCAAGTTAAAACTTCAGAACTTCAAATTTCTTTGAAACGAATATTTCCTTTAGTGATTATGTCTCTTGGGTTTAATGAATTTAACAATGAAGAAGGAGGGTCATTCTTGTTAATGGATTTTAAAACATAATGCACTCAGAAGCAGACAATGTAAGGGCAGTTATTACAATAGCAAGCATCAGAGAACATTTTGTAGCAGAAGGAAATTTACTAGTCAGAGTTAAGTTCAATAGAAAAGCCATAAAACCAAAATCCAAGTCACTTTCTGTTGTGTAATGGGAATATAATTAAAGACATGAAATCCCATAGATGTGTTATATGTCCTCCTTCAAAGCTGTTGTGCTTCCAATACTGGGCATCTAGGAAAAAATACTTTAGTTGCCTGTTAAATGTATTAGGGGTGCTTTTTATTGTTTTACTTTTTCATTTGTGGGGGCTTGTGTTTTGCTTTAAAAGATTTGCAAAGTTTGGGGTTGGGTTGGATTGGATTTTTTCTACAGGAACAGACTGACAGCTGTACACGATGGCCATACCTGCACTGATTTCAGCAGACCTGGGTGCACTTCCCGACCACAGTGCAGCTTGCCACCCGTGGGATGCTGGTAGCCAGGGCTACTAAATTCTGTTCCTGTTTGTAGTAGACAACGTAGGGAAGAGATGAAAGATTCCCTGGTAGCTTGATGTCATCACTACAGCAGATTAACTGACACGGTGCCATTGCATCAAGACTGTGGGTAGTTACATGCTTATCCTTGGAACACAGAGCTGTCCAGCCTATAGAGGTAGAGTATGGACGTACAGCTTTCCAGCAGAGATATGTGTAAGAGCCTCATTGGCTCCAGAGAGATATTTCTAAAATGAGGTGCCACTTAAACTTAGCAAAAGTATCAGAATATGGACTTTTGCCGCTTCCGTCAATAATCCAGGGCAGGTTTGGCCAGCCTGTTCTATATGGCATATACTATAAGAAATGAGATCTCTCACATGCTTAAATTACAATGTGGCTGTTGAATTAGACACTAGATACCTCCAAAGGGCCGAACACTTCCAGTACTCCCCAATTATTTGCAGGAGCAGGCCTCAAAATTGGATTAGAGTTAGGCTGTGTTCCTCATTTCCATCTGAAGCTTTGCTGTACAAGGGATTCTTGCAATGGGCTTTATCTCCTAAAAAATAGTACAAATAGGATTTGTCTCTGTCTTCTTCAGAGCTAGTACTGAATTTGCAAATGAAGAGAAATCCAATGGTAATTACTGACAATTCTTTTAATTTGGTTACACTGTTTATATTTGCCCAGTAATATATTATTTATGTTTTACACATCAGAGCAGATAAAAGGAAAACCCATGAATGAATTCAACAATCAAAGGAACTGCAGGAAAATATTTCAATACATGCTTTTTTCTTTTGTAAATCTTACAAAATGAATCTTTCCTAAGCTTCCCTGTATCAAATGCTTTAAAATCTTTTTTTACATTGTTTTATCCTTCCTGCTTCTGAAGCAAGAAATCTTTGTGACACTCTGCAGTGAGTCTGTGTCGAGGGACACAAAGAATGACTTGGAAATCATCCAAAAAAGGATCTCGTTCTGCAAGAGGTGGGTCAGTATTAATTATAAATTGTGATTGTCATATAATGGCTTAGCATGGGCTATGATAGTTATTATCTGTGTCATGCTACATTTGTGTTATTTCTACATTCTGTGTACAGGATAGGTTGAAGAAATAATGTGCCCAAATTCATTAAACAGTAACCTTTTATTCTGATATATTATTTTTCTGCATTTACAGCTATGTATGTTTAAATCCTAACAACATCTGATTCCCCAGAAGCATGATTCATTTGACAGATCTAATAACTACTAAGTGTAAGATTTCACCAGACCTTGTAATTTTGTTTGTGGGACTTGGCAGGGAAGTTTCATGCACTGAATTTGGAATGTATCAGTTATTCCACTTTAATACTTAAGTCCTAATATGACAGAGGAGAAATAAAAAGTTGTAAGGAAAAAGTGCAAATCAAGGCATTGACCGAGCAAGACCATGGTGGGTTTGTCAGAGACACCAAGGGGATTATAGGCTTCTTCGTACTGCCCCACAAAATAACCCATCTTGGATTGCTCACAGAGGGACCAGCCTTCACAGCCTTCCCATCCACTGGATTGTGGCCAGCCGTAAACAAACTCTCACAAGCAGCGGCTTGGGACTCTTCACACCCATGACACTGCCCTAAGGGACAACCCATGTGCACTAAGGTATTCACATGAGGAGCTGAGGAATATCGCTTCTTGCTTTTGTTTAATAGAAAAGCAAAACATGTCAGGGTTTTGTTTGACTGGGGCGTTTTCCCCCCTTTATTAAAAAGAGCCAGTAGGTCCTAAACTGACATCCCTGTTCATGGGAGCTTTGCCTAAATAAAGTTTAAATATTGGCAAATACTTCAGTTTTACAGAAGGATAGCAAAACACATACTTTGCTAGGGAAAAACCAAACTTTTCTCAGTGTCATGATGAGCTCATGTCTGTCCGAGGGGAATTAGAAGTTATTCTGTTGATTTAAACAGAAGCAGGATCAGGTCCTTTTTATCAGGGACTGATTCATAGCCTAGGAAAAAACAACTAGAGAATCTTATGAATATTTTAAGATTTCTGCTGATCTATGTACCTATGCATACAGGGAGATGTCTCAGTGTAGAAGGAACAGCATTGCCTAAATTAAAAATAGATGGATCATTTATAAATGCAAAAGTAAATATAAGGCAATCAAATTATTACATAAGAAAATCCTGCAAGGAATACTTGAGCACCAAAGAACATATTTCAAACAACTTGACTTGGCAACAGCATGAGAATTTAAAGAAACTGAAGAAAGGAGGGAGATGCATTTCTCACACAGCACTGTGCCTGAACCCCAGAATTCGGGTTCTCCAGTCACCCAAATCAGAGGTGGGACTCAGGAGCACAGCAGCACTTTTCTATCATCTGGTGAACCCCCATTCTGTTCCCACAGAAACCTGGGCACTGGGGCCAGGGACCATGTGGCCGCACATTGGCGACACTTTTTCTGAAAATTGGTCATGGATTCATATACCCAGCCCCAGGAGACTGCAAGCTTTCAAACAGCATGGACAGAGCCAAAGAGGTGCAGATCCTAAAATCCTTTTTTGGGTCAAAAGAGGCTTCACTGACTTCACTGTGAATAGTCCTCCATGGATGTCAAAGACTGATCCAGCTATCCACATAACGGAAAAAGCAAAATGCCACTCTAGCAATAGAAACAGACAAGTTTGGGCTCAATGTCCAAGTTTGGACTTGGTTGGACTCGATGATCTTAAGGGTCTTTTCCAACCTAAATGATTCTATCATGCTATGATTCTATTCTAAGTGATTTCCCCAGTAACATAGTCTTAGATTGCTTTGTAAAAACCAGCATCAGCATGAAGTTTGTGAGATACTTGATTTTAAATGTTCCTATGGAGGCAGGCACAAGGTTTCTGAACTCTTGAAAAATACCAGTTTGATCCAGGAATTTTAAATATACAGACACATTTATTAGTAGATGTTTCCATCAGATAGATAGTAACCTATCATTTCAATATTTACAAACTCTTCCTGCAAAGCTGAGTAATATGATATTTAAAATACTTACTAGACAAGTAGGCAAGGGGGTTACTATTTTTATTTAATTATGGGTAATATCTAGTCCCCACTGGAGTTGGTAGACGTTACTCCGTGGAACGATCTTAAATGATGTGTTCAGCAGCATGTACAGCTACATGTTTAATGCTGAGGATGAACAGTAGCTGCTGAGAAATTTTGAGAGCTGGCAGTGGTTCAGTGCTCCATAAAGTCTGGCCTCTTGTGCTCAGCAAAGAAGGGAGTTCTCTCTGGGTTAGTTCTTCACATGTGATGTGGTGAAAGGAACTGCCCTTTCTGAGTCTGCTTCAAACTCCTTCCAGCATAACTCTCTTTCAAGTGTATGAAACAACCTAAATGATTCTAAATGATTCTATGAAACAAAGCCTCTTTTTATTCCAACTGGCCGAAGTATTCACTGCAACCAACTAAAATTATGAAATTCTGAATTATAATGAGAAAACTTGAGAAAAGACTAAGCTAGGTGTAATGCTATTAGAAGGATCGTCTCAAAAATTGGCACAAAGTGGATATATTTTACAGGCTGGAATGGGGACTGTTAGAATCCAGTAGGTTTAGTGTAGGAGGACAGCGTCATTATGGATTGTTTAAATCAACAACTTCAGAAGCTGTTATAGCCTTAGTCATTCTGAAAAGGACACTTATTTTTCACTGTTGAAAGTTTAATCCTATCAGGTGCCAAGAATTTCCTATTTAATGTACCCAGAGATATTGTTTCTGCCTCCTGCCTTCATAAATTTTAATTAAAAAATGGGAAAAGGAATAAATGTAGCTTGCAGTTATACACTGTTCAAATATTTGAAATTTCACTAGAAGAGCAGTAAAGAAAGCAATCTTTCTATACCCTTTCACAATCCTTCAGAAATACCATGCATTTATTCAATTATGGGCTATCACATAACACAATCTGGAGTTGTAACTACTGGGTCGCAAATCTTAATACGTCTTTATTGGGCCACATTTGCAGATGGTAAATTAAAGGCTCAATTCAGGAAATCTTACTGATGCAAGTAATTCTAATTTTTGCATGTCTTCTCACTGATTTCAAACCCTTATTTATATAAATCTTTCCATTGCCCTCAGTAGTACTAACTGTGAGAGTAAAAGTTTCCAGCATCAGTCTTTAAATTATTCGTGGGTTTTTTTCATGAACAGATGTCATAAATTCTACTGAGTAAATTAGCAGTTATAGATTGTTTAAAGGATATGTGTTAAATGATTGTTCGTTGGCACCAGAATTATTCCTTATTGTTCTTTTTTGCAGGGGGGGATAAAGCCTATGGACTACTCTGTGTTCCTACTCTAAAAAGCTTAAAATTTATGTGTAGGAGAAAAAAAACAGAACATATGTCTAGAATAAACAAGATTATATATAGTTACCACAGACAAGATGGAATAGACAAAGAAACAATAAGACTATATCAATCAAGACAGTAAATGAAATGCAAATGCCAGTAGTGGGATTTATCTCACCTAACTTTAGCTGTAAAAAAGTAAGGCATTCGGTCTTAGACACCTAGGCTGTTGCCATAGTCCATGGAGAGAGACAGATACATGAAGTGGGCCATTCATCCAATATATTTTAGGATGTGTTGAATCACTTTCTGCATGTGGTCGTGTCCATTGACTGCAGAAGGCACCTAGATAACTAGTCTACATTTAGTGCTTAAGTGCCTTTTAGATGGCTACATTAGGTAAGAGAACCCAACCCGGCTGCCTTGCAAAGGTCAGGGTATACATAAGGGTGGAGGTGAGTTTTAAGGAAGGATTTACGGACAATAAATTCAGTTAGATCATCAGCACAAGAAACAAGTCATTAAATGTGTTTGTGCATGTTCTATCTTGGATCAATAGATCAGAGATGAAATATATCAAGCGTATTTTCACACACTATCTGCTTCCCCATCCATTTTTGCCATTTCAAACATATATTTTGGCTTTTAAAACTGTTTTACTTCCTCTTATTGTTGTGCACAAGGGAAGAGAAACTGGGCTCTATAATGAGACAGTGAAACTGGTGTGAAGGTGCTGCCGAATGCTCAGAGCAGAAAGCTGAAAAACACTAATTTTCTTTTTAGGCACAGTTTTATAGAAGACAACGCACAACAACAGTAGGAGAATAACTTTCAAAAATATTTTAAGTGGAAGTGAAAATCAGATAGTGGGAAAATGGTGAAAGGTAGAAAATACCAGAACTACGGTAGAGAAACATTATCTCTGACAGGCAACAACTTTCAGAAATGGCCATTGATTTCACAGGTCTCCACGCAGCTAACAAAATAATCACTGGATGTGAAATTTTTGATCAAAAATATTTCTTGCATGAGGTCTTCGAGTCCTTGTAGTCATAAGTTTTATGGAAGCAAAATCTAGATAAACACAGGAAAGGTATGTGAAATCTGTATTATATTTAGAGGAAGAGAAAATAATAGCCTAAGTTATATGTTGTTTTGTCAGCTGAGATTTATTTGTATTTCCATTATTTTGTTTCGTATTTTTGTAGTTTACTTGGTACAGTTACAAAATCTCTAGAAAAGGTAATTTAAAAAAAGAAATTAAAGATTTTATGTAGTTTAAAGGAAATAGTAGTTCATAACTATTGTTGTAATTTGTATAATATAAACAATGATTTAATAATAAAATCATGTTTTATGAAAACATTATATAAATAGATCTCCCATTTACAGCACGTGAAATCCATAATGCTGTGATAATCAGCAAGGAGCCAGTCTTGGAGACTATGGACTCAGCAAGAGAGAAGATAAATCAAAGTAAAGAGGACTGCCAAACTTGTACATGACATTGAAATGATCCTGGATACCCTTCAGGTCTTAAATCTATTTCTGTGTTTGCAGAAGCATCTTGATATTAGAACGGTTCCAATAAATCTCCCTCTCAATGTCAACCCGTTAATATTACTAAACAATAATAAACCTTATGTCAATCCATAAAATGCTACAGACACAAGCCTTGTAATTTTTTCCACTTTGACTTTTCCCCCAGAGCTGATAAAAGCATCTATCACACAAGCACTAAAGCCTGGATCGCTGGTAACAAATTTTCAGACAAAAGTTGGAGAGGAAAAAAACTTTGGTAGTCTGATGCTTTCTTCATCTAGTGACACATTCAATTTGTTTTCTAGATATGACTTCAAATTAGACATAACAACTGAATCTAATATTCACAGCATTTGTTTATTCTGTGAAAATGTATGGACTGTTATTACAGTCAAGTTTGCCTAAGTTAGCAGTGAAGTACTTCATCATGAAGTCCTGCTGTAGTTTCAGAACAGTGCTGGCACAGCTTAGAAAAATTTGCTATAATGATCCTTGAAAAACAGCCCATTTTCTTGCACTTCAACTCCAGTCCATGTACTTGTGGCATGGATGGGGAATCTGGACTCCTTCTCCATACTAGCAGTGTTGCAAAACTAATGAAGAGCTCAGACTTTAGAGAAAGGACGCCTTGGTCAGTTATGTATACTATCACCTACAAAAGAAAATGGGAACAAGGCAAAGTCTATCCTTTATCCCCACAAATTCATTAAACCAGGGAAAACATATTCWTTTTTTTTGTTCAGATAAAAAATACTTTGAAAGAACTAAATTCATAAGCAGCACTCTGATTTTAGCTCTCTCTCTAGTAGCCTTGGACACAGCCACTTCAAGGGACGGGCTGGAAAACGCCCTGGTCCAAGCCCAGCTCTGCTAAATGCTGCGATTTGGTGAATATCTATCCTGCAGATTGGAGAGTTCAGTTGAGATACTCAAGGTTGCTTTACACAAACTAGATCAGATATCAGATATCGTCTGGGATAACGCAGAGCTAGTCAGCAGAGGCTAATTTCATGTGGCAGTGGCTCTCACTGTGTGGGACTGAACCCTTGTCAGTGAGGCCCCTGCCCTGCCTGCCTTGTTGTCACCCTCAACACAGCCAGTTCTCACCATGTCCTGACATCAGCAGCTCCATTTGCTCTTCAGCAAGCAGGCAAAAATACTTTGCTGGGGTAGGTGGGCATCTACATAATGCTCACACGGAGAGGAGCCTCAACTGAGACAGGAGAAGATTGAGATGGCCCACTGCAGGGGACAGGGCACAAGTCGGCTGCACAAGGAGACAGGAGAGAGGAGCAGGACATAGGGAGAAAGAGGAAGAAAGCCTGGAGAGAGAAGAGAAAGGCAATACGGTTCCTCAAACACCACCAGATGATGAGTGTAGATGAGTGGACACAGCAAAAGAGCAGTTCCTTCCTAGCCTTGGGGTCACCCACTTAGGGCAATCAGCACATAAGCTATAACCTATTGCCTGAACATTCATACCGAAAAATCCAGAGGAAAGAGAACAGACAGAATCCTGTGCACATCAGAACTTCCATGTGTGCTTTCACTGTTTGTTGGCAAGCAGATAAAGTCTGCAATGGCTTTCAAAAGTGCATGGTTTGGACTGCTGTTGTGTTTGTTAATAAGTTGTTTTGACTATGCTATATATTGCTATGTAAACACGTGAGAAAGGGTGAAGAGTAACAAAATTGGATGCAAAGTTTTTAACATTATCAAAATCTTGTAACTACCTAAAAGCAACAGGAAATAAACTGATACAGACACTGCAACAGTACACATTATCATGTCCTCCCCCTGATGATGACATTACATTTCCTCAGGATCATCTTTCTGCACGATGCAAGGGTATGGACATAGAAGAGATGCCTTATTTCCTTTTGCTTATCTGGATTCAGCTTCAGAGCTGAGCAATATATTTTCTAGGTGCTGCCCAGAAGTATGTCCACTGAGGCAGCAATTCCCATCCATGTCCCAGATCTCTCAGTTCCAGTTAGCATTTCAGCAAGACTGATAACCTCCTCTTTCCCCTCCTCCCTTTCATCCCAGACCTTTGGTAGGAAGTGTCTTACAGATCTCTACTATCAAAACACTGGCAGCTGATGGATCCTGCTGGTCGGAAGAAAAGCTGTTCCTTTCCGGGTTTTACTCAGCTGCAGGTTCCTTGGTAACCCTGAAGAACGGGGCTGAAATGCAACAGAACTCCACGAACTCCCCCTGTGTGACTTACTCTTGAGGAAGAGTAGAAAAGTCCCTCGGACTAGCTGATTGGGACCCTAGGTGCAGGTAAGCCCACAGAGATTTTCTTCTTGCCTATCTAGCCTCACCAGGAGGTAGCCTCTGTATCACAGAACTGATCTCTACAGTTTTACATCCTTGGCATGTTAGATTTTTTTAAGGGCCTTCTTTTTCTTAAGGTTCCTATAGAGACCTGCACACATAGGTTGAGAGGCTCTTCAGGGGCAGACCCTGGTACCCTATGTGCTTGTGGCATCACTGAGTGTGAAAGTAATACCACAACTAGCAGCAGACAATGCAATAATGCCAAAACTTGGGCTCCATTCACACCGTACAGTTTACATTACCATCCCAGTATAAGAGAAGAAAATAACTTCCTTTTTAGAAGGTTCATGGCTTGCTAACTCATGCATAAGTAATTATAAAGCCATACTTTATTGCGATTCATGAGAAGAAATGAAATACAAGTCTTGACATACGCCAAACATACTAGTTCCTGCCTACGTATCGAAAATGAATAAAACTGTAGTTAGATTTATTCAATTCCTTTTCAGCTGACTCTGAGAGGGTCCCTAAGCTATTTTCTATACACTAAATCAGACTTGTCCTAAACAGGAATACAGGACTAGTCCAGTTCTCTGTTATCACAGGCAACTCCATTTTGCAATCCCTCTTATGGCCGATCAATCTTCATTCTTCAAAATAGTTTGAGGTTTTTGCTCCTTGTCCTCCTAGGAGAACAACTTCATATATATATATGATAGCAAAGTTTTGATTTCCCTGCGTAAGCAAAGTTCTACTTTTTTGTGTGTGGGCTTGTTGCCACAATATCTGATTGCTCTGGAATGCTGTGGGTTAGGTACAAGTGTTCAGAGAAAACATGAGGAAAAACCATATGTACTTATTAGTGAAAAAGATCATCGTGACAGACTGCTCTCCATATGTGGAATTTCTGTATGGTAATCCTGCTATTTACATGACACATGAAAAATGTATCATTTTCTAATGACAAATTTCATTTTATATAGTATCTTATTAATCATAAAGACATGAAAAAGATTATTTCATTTATATCTATTTCATTAGGAATGACCTGCCATAAATTTAAAGTGTTATATTTATTGCTTTAACATTAATGTATTTATTGATACTGTTGCAAAACATGGACAACAATACTGGTTGGAACTAACAGAAATTAAACAGGCCAGAATAATTAGCCTATAATTGTTGTCATGAAGCTCAGACAATTCTCTATACTTCAGAAATTTACCTCCAGCAGTTTTCTGATCTACTGTATGTGAGAAAAGGGAAGTATTTATTAGTAAGTCAAAGAAGCCAATTAAATCTCGCAATGCAAATGCCAGAATTTACTTATACTTAATTAAGCCTTACTGAATAAATTTAATTAAATTAATTATTTGCAAAATATTAGTAGTATTGAAATATTAGTCAAATGATTCCCTCAGTTTTCTTCCTTGACATTTGGATATTTTTAGATGTTAAATATTTATAAAGAAAAGTGTTATTTAGGAGAATAAAATAATAAGAAGATAGAGCAGAAAAGTATGCAATCTGGTAAGCAGATGACTCTTTCTTCAACTCAGATTTTTTTTAGTCTTGTTTAAGTACTCAGTTGTCCAGCAAAAAATGTTAAATGGATATCTCTTAAAATCGGCATTTTCTTAATTTCTCAAAATAGAATCATATTCCTGTAATCTTTCCTTAGGCAGAACCTTAACCGGCTTGAAGACATACACAATCTGTTCCAAAACTCATGTAATCAGTGGCAACATTTCCACTTACTTGAGTGAATTTTGGAAAAGGCAATATCACAAAAAGTAGTAGGCCGCTATGTCAGGTTTTTGGACAGTAAGTACATGACATTTTTGTAATTGTGTCCGAACTCCAGCACAGACTATTGCACGTGATATTCAGAGACCTATACTTCCTCTTTGGGAGGAAACTATGCCTGAGATAGACTTAGAAATCAACATTTTTTTTTCAGATACTTTGGATGAAAAAAGGCAAATAAACTGAGTTTTTGTTGCTTTGCGGAATTGCTGTGTAGAACTGCTAATCTTATGGTAGTGATTTTCCTTCATGGGGATTGAAATATAGCATAGTGACATGGAGAAATACATCTGTTTCCACATTGAAACTGTTGGTAATGATTAATTATAAAGTATTTTGGGAAAAAACACAGAATATAATGGGCATATTACAGTGTTTTTCCATAATGACGAAATCAGAAATGTAACTGACCTATATATTTGATTATCAATGCATGTCTTTTAAAGACTAAACCTAGCTTTCTCTAAATGGACAAGAATTTTGAGAAGTTTCATCCTTATTCATTTTCTTTTCTTTGTATTTAGTGTACCCAGATAAATACATAAAAAAGCAACTGTACCAAAGGGTGATTTCATTTAACTTTCATTAAAGTTCTCAGATAAACACCTGAAGAGTATCAAGGATAATTTTACCACATTACTTTATCTAACACAGTGTGCCTCCAATACAAGAATTTATTCTTTTCTAGACGAATGCATATATCTGCTGTAATAAATCATTTTCTGATATTACAGAATAAGATTTTATGGTGCCATTAATTATGTACTTCAGCCAGAGGCATTTTTGCATGAGTTGTGGAGAGATCTGTGACAACAGTGAAGAACTGTATTAATCATATGCAGATATTATTTGTAAGGAACCTGTTAGCAATTCCAAATTTTATATGTAATACTCCAAAAGGACTTGACATGTACTTTTACTTTTAGACTCCATTTTTATGGAAAACTCCCTGCCAATAACAAGAGTTCACTGCATGAAACAAAGCCAAATTAACTGTCTGTTCAGGAATGGCTACAACCCATTTGTCACTATTCTATCGAGGTACCTTAACTGGTATTTACTGGTTTAGAAACAGGGCTTGCTCTTAGGAAAAATATCTTTCCTGAACACAGTGATGGCAACAACTGTAGCAGCAGAAAACAAAAATGATGTCATAGTTTACTTGCAGAAGTCTCACAATACTTCAACAAATTTTGTAAATTGAAGACTCAGGTCTTGATTTTTTTTTTTATTATTTCTGAGCTGTTAATACTATCTTTCATGCTTAGATATCTGACATTGCCAGGCAGGAGCCTGGCCCAAGTTGGCCTTGTGGAGCTATTGATATCTTACCAGATGCTATTGATATCTTAACATTTACTAGCAACAAATTACCAAGTAAACATATTCAAAAGGCTTTTTGATCTTATTAGTTATGAAATAATCTTGAAGTTCTTTATGCAGCCTCACTACAATTTATTGGGGTTTTATTTGAATAATGACTGATCCTACATTGACTTCTCTGATGGAGAAATAAATAGGTTGGGTTGGCAGATGGAATTTCCTCTGTATTGCCCTAAGAACTGCACTTATTTCAGGAGGACAACACTGAACCCATCCTCAGAAAGGCTTTTTGGCACAGAAATCAGAGCAAACAATAAAAAAAAACCAACCAAACAAACACAGAAATAAAATAAGTTTAATTCTTTTCCATACACACCAAAGAAAGAAAAAGAAATAAGGGTCAGAGAGTCCATGAAGCCATCTGGAGTTTCCACTACTGCTACTATTTTAAGGAGGAAATGGATGCTTGGATGAAAGGTGACCAAAACAGTGGTTCTGCCTGGAAGGGTCACCATTACTAATCACTGCGACTCAGATCGCTCCGTGACACGGGCAGACTGTGTGATACTAGCCTGGGAAAGAAGGCAGGCAGGAAGGGTAGGAGTATTTCACACAAGTTGGCTGCTTTCGCATGTCTTTTATCTTGTCCGTGATCAGCTCTTAAGTGCCTGATATGTATGTGTGGTTTCTTAAACATCCTATTTTGTAGCTAGTACTAATTCGGTCTTGGTAATGTTTTGTTTGGCTGTGATTCACTTTGAACAAAGCCTTTCAGGAAACCCCTCCAAGCAGCTGTTGTGTTCTGAGGCCTTCTGCTCAGAATCCCAGACAAAGTCCTTTTATTTAATTATTGAAAAATAATTATGAAAAACCAGTATCTGACACAAGTTGGATATAATGTGGTCTTGAGATGAGAACACTAGTCAATGTGTCTGATGATGTTCAACAGCTAAATTTTTACCGATAAGTGAATTCCTTGGGTAATTCCAAAGCTATAAAATACACAGATTCCTTTCTGTCTATCATGTCTTTTACTTGATATCACTGAAGTCAAGGGAAAAACTTCCACTGACATTACTTGGCTCTACATGTTACAACAAAGACCCATGCAATGTTTAGAGTTTCTCACGTATTCGTGTGCATTTGGATGATCTAGGGCTCAAAGTTTCTATTCCGACTCTTGAGTTATTGGGTTTTGTCTATGCAGTCCAGATCCCTAAGACTTTCTGAAGGAACCCATTATTTTAAAGGTGTTTGTTATCCACTAATAAATGTGCATATTAATCTAACCAAATGTACATACTGATGAATATGTGTCAGGACATAACACAGGAAGTACAGTGGGTGTCACTTAGTGATAAGATGCAGTATAGACAATATTTCTCACACAGACCACCAGAGGAAAGAGTCTGTGTAACTTTGTCAAGCTTATATGAACTAGAGGAAATAACTGCGTTTAGATTTGCATTAAGAACATTCACAAAAGATCCATTTTAAAAGCTACAAGGTATGCATTACAAAAAGCAAGATGTTGGCATATAGGCATTAGAAATGTCCCTTGAACGCTAAGGTCTTTTTTCCGAGGAACAGCATCTTGCAGCTTGTACAGTTACCACAGTAACTTCTTAGTTTTGCTCAGTGAGTCTCAGCAGAGTATCACCAGGGGAAAAATAAAATTGACTTTTCCCCATGTTGGGGTTTTTTCATGAAAAAGAGACTTTTCAGACCCTAGCCAGATTTCTCAAAATTCAGTGGAATTATTTTTGGAAAACCAGGAGGATTTTTCCATTGCTTGCAGACAAGGGGCAAACAAGAAATTGTATTTTCTTATTAATACCAACTACTCTGTATATTTGTAACAACAAAGACTTTATATTCTTACGAAAACATGAGACATTGAACAAAACCTATGCATTGACAGCAGTCAATCATATCAATTGCCATCAATTACACTTATGATCTAATTAATTTACCATCTTAATGTGACCATTACGGAGAAGCATTAGTTATTCCTCCAGATTAGATTGAAACAACTTTTCACCATTGGCTTGAATTTGAAATTCCCCCCATATCCCTCTCCCTTATTTCTGAATTTTTGGCTGCTTTGTTTTATTGAAGGAATAGGGCTAGTATTTGAGGGCAAAAGTAATAGCTGCCTGCCTGGAAAAATTCAGACAAGGACCAGATCTTCATCTGGTGTTAATGAATCTAGAGGTTTYGGTTTCATAGAAAAAAAGTTATATTAACCAGATGAGGATTTGGCTCATGGAATTTTGTACATTAACTTGTCATCCATTTTTTGAAACTTTCCCAAATGTTTCTGTCGATCCACGAGATCTCCACAATGGCTTCTTCTAGCATACTCGAAATTGTTTACTTCTTTGGCTTTGCTTAAGAGAAGGATCTGTAAGATGCTAGGGACATTACCCCCAGATCTAGCAGTATCATGAACTTAAGAATCCTGAAAAGCATCATCAGACAACTTTGTCTGTGGGACAGTATCCTCCACTCTTACCAACCCGCACTTAATGCTCATGCAGAAGGGAAGGGAGAAAATGGATATGCAGCACCTTTGTTCCTCTTTTTTTTTCCTGACTCTGTTGAAGGCTCCCTTCCCAAAGCTGGAGCTGCTACAGACTTCTAACGTGTTTTGACTGCAGCAGTTCCCAGCAGACCTCTCATGCAGCCAAAGCATATGTACAGCACAGTAGCGCTCCAGCCTGATCTGCTTGCCCTATGTTCCTAAGCCAGGGTGTAGAAAAGATGTCATAAACCCATTAAGCTGCTCTGCTCCCTCTATGGATCTCTCTGAAAGCAGGCAAAGTCCCCATTACCAATCTTATATTAATTATGCTTCTGAAGCAACATGAAGACTATGGACCACAGAAGATGCAGTTCACAAAGGCTACAGTGATGACGAATGGTTAAATGTCAGCAAAGAATCATGACACTAAGCATCAAATCGCTAGGTAGTTATGAAACAACTTCTTCTTAGTGACTTTATCTTTGACTTACAAGCTCAAGATCAAAGTCTTCAAGCTGGTGGCACAGGACTGGATGACAGTGATGAATTTAAGAAATTTATCACCATAAGATTATGTGCGGTTTAGCACAATGCTTATTCAGATCATTTAAAAAATAGATGGAGTCTTAAAATAATTGTAGAAATCAAAACCAGTAAGTGTATCATCTTCCCACTGTCAGATTCAAAAAAGCAGATGTACTCAGAGTTTACAAGGTCCTTATTGATTTTCTGTATTATATATTCCTGATATTTTTATTAAATATCTTTAGAACCACATTTTCTGTGTTCCTGGAGGAATATGCTGTGTCTGCATAGTTTCTATGCAAAGCATAGGATTAGGTAAACTTTTAAATTACTGACATTAATAATGCTACAAACAATTTGCAACCCGTGCCAAAGCATAATGTCACTTAGAGGAAGGTGGAGAATATTCTAGATTTCTAYGTGCCAAGATACAGATAATTAATTTTAATCTCTCACAAACAATGGTTAGAGAAGAAAAATATACTGGCAGTTATTTTTTGGCAGGTAGGTACTAAAGAGTTAGGAGAAAGAAAGCAAAACGCAAATGTCTGGAGACTGAGGGAAAAAAAAGCCTTCCATCTTCCTACTGAAAAACAGAATAGCCACAGACAGGAACTGTCTGAGAGGAAGTAGGCATTTTCCTTTAAATGGCAAAAGAAAATAAGCTTGTTGAATAAAACAAACTGGCAAGATGTTGCATTCATGCCTTCCACTGGAGGCTTGTGTCAAACACAACAAAGCCTTTTTCCCAGGGACCATTTGTGTGAGTAAAAACAGACTTCCACAGCACACATTGAAAAATCTGGTGGTCTACTGCTTTGTAACATTGACAACAGCAGCAGAGTTGGCCCAGTAGCTCCTCCATGAGGATGGCGATCTGGACCACAGCCGGCTCCTGGGGGGGTTCCTCTGCCATCCGCTCTCTGCGAGGGGGGACAGGGCTCTGTGCTCCTCCCCATTGGCAGTGAGCGTGCAGCCTCACAGGCAGCACTTCCCAGCCAGTGGGGCTGCTAAACTCGTAAGAGATACCTCAAATACCTCACGATCGTCCACATACCTACCCATAGCCTGAGTGGCTTAATAAAATAAAGAAAACAGTGTAACAGAAGAGTTGCAAGCAAAACAAACACAAACGCCTTTCCATTCTCCTCAACAGCATTATTTTACYATGTTTTTTGGTTTCTCTCACCTACAGTTCTTTTGAGTTTCCTGCGTATACAAGTCAGAGGCCCAGATCTCATAGCAAAATCACCTGCCCTGAGATTTGAGTTACTTCCCTTTTCATTGACTTCCATTTATATTCCCTTGGACACAGTCTTTGAGATAGCAATGCAGATTGTTCTCTCTGGACAGCATCTTGAGCACATTAGTATTATTCTTCTTTACTGCACCAAAACCACCAGTGGGTATGCRAACCGTCTATGTGATTATCTAATTGCTATTGCCTGCTTTTCCTACGGCTAAGTCCTTGCACTGTGTGAAGGCAACTCCCTCTCTTCCTCTTAGACCAACTGCTGGGTGGCTCCCCCCTCATTTTTTACTACTGAGAATCAGTCAGGGCTGCTAGTACACTGAAAAGATTGCACAAAGCAACTGGTACATATATATTTTCTCGAGAACGCTTTCTGGTGTATCTTTCAGTGGAAAACATGGCACTAAGACAAATAACAGACTTGGTCAGAAGGGCCAGTTCAAGCCCAAAGGCTCCAGTCACCCTCCAGTCACTGCTGATCCAGAGACCAAAGGCAGCTACAGCCCCAACACACCCATGGTCTAACCTGCAGTTGTCGGGAGGACTTCAGGCCTTGTTGCTCAGCCTACACACGTCTACGACAGCAACCTCTTCCTCTCCAGSTTTTACCAGTGTTTCTGTTGGACCATAAGGATCTCAAAACACATTACAAAAGTTTTTATGGCAGGAATACTATTTTAGAGAGAAAACTGAAGCGAAAGGTGGACTATGAAAGCGTGTAAAGGGCCTCTCTTCCACTCCCATGTCCTACACCAGGGCCCTGCCCTCTTTGCTTCACCCAACAAGCACATGGTGCCCCAAAGGAGGTGGCCAGCTCCTCTCCCACAGGGGCTATCCAGAGTGGGGAACATGCACATTACAGTCCGTGTGGGGCTTTCCTCCTCCCTCAGGGGAAACGCACCTTCTCTCTAACCTTTACTTTGTCTTGTGCACACATGCCACACAAATGGCATCCCAGCCTGTCTGCCTGAAACTGCTGTATCTTCCAGGAGGGCGCCTGTGCAGAGGGCGAGGGGAGGGCAAAGGCAGTTTGGCTCTGTTAGGTGAAGTGCTGGCTCAGTTCTGGCGACAGCAAATGTTACAGTCTGTGTCTTATTCTGACCACTAAACATCGTTGCTTTTGGCCAAGTGCTTAGAGCAGCCAGAATCTTTAACCAAATCTCTTATTTCTTCCCAAAGTTTCCATCAGACTGGTTTACACATCTTTTGCTCATTTTTAAAGGGTGGGGTAAATCCCTCACTGCACTCAGCGATCTCCGCTAGCACAGACTGGTGCCATTTGCATGCCGTATTGCCAACAGCAAGCCCTGAGAGTCATGAATGAGAGCCCAAACATCACAAGACTGCCTAAAAATTTTTAAAATAACAATAAAATTTAAAATAACATTTTAAAATAACAAAGGGAGGTTCTTTTCATTACACTTCAGATGCTGGAAATTTAGGTTCGTTTTTTTCCACTCCTTTTCCACTGTCATGAAGCCTGGAAATATTTTGTAGAAATGAAGGCTGAGATTTACACACTTCTGAGTGCCGGTACATTACAGTTTCTATCAAATTTCATGATAAGGCCCTGGGAGCTGGTAATATCATGCAAATTTCACTTAAATAGTTACTTTGAATCTGCAAATACAGTTAAGGAACTCAACAGAGCATTTCTTACTATTTTTAAATAATTTAAATATTTAACATATATAATGGACCACGTTTTAAGTGATGCAAGGCCTGACATGATTGCTACAGCATCTGGAAGTGAAAACATGATTTGATCCTGAATATCTTGCCGTGTATGTGTTTACAAGAGACCAATAGATATCCAAACCCTGTTTTCATGTGCAAAATAAATTGTATGCCCATAGAAATGCAGTAGCAAAGACTGTTTTAGAAACRGAGGTTGGTTTCCTCAGTGGTGTAAAGGCAGGAACTGGACCTTTTGCACTTCCTAACCAATGTATTCACATTTGTAAACAATATTGCATACAGAAAAGTTTTATTTTTCTATATAATTCTATAACAGAAAACTACTGTTCATATTAAAACAGTACTTTCAGTGCCTAAATTTGATTATGTGTTTTTCTCTTCCCTCTATTTCACACCTTCTAAAAATGCAGATTTCCTGTCWCTACTTCCAATTTGCAATACTACACCATTCTTTTCAACTCTGTCCCTCTGGAAAAGTCCCAGAAAATCTGGTTACTACCTTCTTAATTTTGAACAATCCGGTTCAGGGTTGGTCTGAATCAAACAAGTTTCCATTAAGTGTCACTAGCTTCTAGTAAATTGTCATTAGCAGTGCTGAATCTTCATGCCTGTTCTACTGGAAGACTTGTTAGTTTTAAGAAATTCCTCTGAATTTCAAGTTTCCAGTTCTAAATGGTTCCATTGTGGTTCTCATTTGGATCTTTGTCACCCTCTAGTGTCACGACAATGGAAGCCAGAAGCAAAAAAGGCAAGTTACAGTGTAAAGAGTATCTGAAAGCTATCCACGCAGACCTAGGATTATAGCTACAGAAATAACCAGGACACAGACAATAGATATAGCGAGTGCAGTCATGCGATTGCATGATACATAACAAAGAATCAAGAGTCAGCTGTTGGTGTGGATTAGGAGGCTAAAATCATCTGTCCTACCGAGGCCATAGGGACRTAACTGCAAGCTTTGTGCAGCTGTGTCACAACACGGGTGTGCTGTTGCCAAGCACCAGCGGCCGTGACACTTTGCAGAGTGCCTGTCAAATCTCTCCTTGCCTGGACTTATCAGTGGCTCATAAAGCCATTTTTGAAAAGCAAATGCTTTTGTGTTTGAAAGGCAATGGCATCATATCCAGCAGACTCCTGCTGGTGGTGTCCAACATGAGATCTCCTGGATGTCACAGATTACAACTTTTTTCCTTGGCCAAACACATTCCCCATCCAGCACAGGATAATGCTGTTCAGTCCAGATTAGGTGAAAGCAAATAAAACATGAGTCCTACCTTTCCCTCAGAGTTTTTACAAGAATGAAACAACCTTCCTGATGTGCCTCAGCACATCTGTTTCCTTCCCTCTGTTCCTTACCTTTGTCTCTGACCTCATCAACATCACCTGAACTCTCAGCCTCTTATACCAACACTATCTTCTCTCAGGTCCTGAAACTCCATCTCTCCCCTCCCCATGCTCACTACATACATGTTCTTTTTCATGATTCCTCCTGCCTCCTTTTATGTTGCACAGGGATTACTTATACGCCTTTTTTTTCCAGAATACGTCCTCCAATTCTGCCCTCAGAGAAGACTCCCAGGAAGCATATCTGGAGCCTGCACTTGTGAAATGCTATCAGAAGAAGAGCTAAGCCTTGCTTGGTGGGYGAGTAAGGAGGCAACACAAACAGGTGGGCCAAGAAGAGGGCAAGGGAGTGCAGTAGGTGGGGGACTAGCAGCAGCTGGATGGGCAGAGCAGGAGGAGTGGCAGGCTGGGGTGGGAGCTCTCAGAGGGAGARTGAGGAAGGGACAGGGTGAAGGCTATATGGAGCAGGAGGCTCCTCGCTGGGGGCCCTGTGGCTGTTGCAGGGCTGGAGGATGAGAGTTGGGAAGCTGGAAGGAATGGGAGACTTGCCAGTGGAAAAGAGAGTTGGAGGTAAAAAGGTTTGGACAAAAGGAGCAGAGGGTTTTGTAGTATTTGCAGGCTTTGGCCGTGGAGGAATGGGAAGCTCAGGAGTCTTGGTCAGGAAGCAAGGAGGTTAGCCTTTGACACACTCTCCCACAGCATTCTCCTAGAGAAGCTGGCGGCTCACGGCTTAGACAGGTGTACTCTTCGCTGGGTAAAAAACTGGCTGGACGGCCGGGCCCAGAGAGTTGTGGTGAATGGAGTTAAATCCAGTTGGCGGCCGGTCACGAGCGGTGTTCCCCAGGGCTGTTTTGGGGCCGGTCTTGTTCAATATCTTTATCAATGATCTGGATGAGGGGATTGAGTGCTCCCTCAGTAAGTTGCAGACGACACCAAGTTGGGCGGGAGTGTTGATCTGCTTGAGGGTAGCAAGGCTCTGCAGAGGGACCTGGACAGGCTGGATCGATGGGCTGAGGCCAACTGTATGAGRTTCAACAAGGCCAAGTGCCGGGTCCTGCACTTCAGCCGCAACAACCCCATGCAACGCTACAGGCTTGGGGAAGAGTGGCTGGAAAGCTGCCTGTCGGAAAAGGACCTGGGGGTGCTGGTTGACAGCCGGCTGAAYATGAGCCAGCAGTGTGCCCAGGTGGCCAAGGCAGCCAATGGCATCCTGGCCTGTATCAGAAATAGTGTGGCCAGCAGGACTAGGGAAGTGATTGTGCCCCTGTACTCGTTACTGGTGAGGCYGCACCTYGAATACCGTGTTCAGTTTTGGGCCCCTCACTGCAAGAAGGACATTGAGGTGCTGGAGCGTGTCCAGAGAAGGGCAACAAAGCTGGTGAAGGGTCTGGAGAACAAGTCTTACGAGGAGTGGCTGAGGGAACTGGGGCTGTTTAGTCTGRAGAAGAGGAGGCTCAGGGGAGACCTTATCACTCTCTACAACTACCTGAAAGGAGGTTGGAG